>CANSZD010004096.1:0-135135 GCA_947648045.1 Beta corolliflora
TGTTTCATCTATTGAATTCATCTAATTAGCTATTGAATTAGTATGTGAAATAACGGAATTCTCCCAATCATATAATGGACTTGCAAATTTCGTTATTCAACTCCATATTTCAGATATGAATTTGTTTTTACAGTTAATATATTGGTATCCTAAGATAAGCTTTTATGATTCAATGGTTGTGTTATATGTTATTGAATTCGGCATCTCGGATATTGGTGCCTTTGCTTGAATGTAAATCTTTATGTTTCTCATAATCATTTTCTCTTATCGAGATAATCATTTTTGTGTCTCGGCTAATAAATTTTAACATATAGTTGTTTCAACTTGTTGTATCGGATAATCATTTGCATAAGCATATAATGTCGAGATAATTAGTATCTTTCTCTCTAATGATTATAATGATCGAGATAATGTCCTACCTCTTTTAGATAATCAGCTAATTGGATAGATAATGATTTTTATAATAAGATGATGGTTAGACTTTTCGAATAGTCACCTTTATATCATATATTAGTTTTGGTTTATTACAATGAAGAAGTATAGTGCTTAGCTTATTTATATTTGTGTGTCACATAATAAATTTTGTTCTTAGTTATGAATGTTTTCTTTTTCTTTGGGTTGTTTTGGCGTAATAGTTGCGTAGTCTTATTGTTTGGTTTTTATTTCCGATAGATTTGTTGTGTCTTCACTTGTTGGGCTGCTAACTCCATCAGATCAAGTGTGTAGATATAGGTTTTGGCCATTTGGTAGGCATTAAGTCGGGTGATTTCAAGGCTAAAAATTTGTTTTGAAACGATGATGCATTTTAACCTGAGTAGGAGTGTTCAAGTATGGAGTCGGCTCACATTGTTTTTACTAGTTATTGCATCGACCACATTTGTTGGTCTTCCTTTGACTCCTAGCGGTAATGGAGTTGAGCAGTATAAGGCTAGTCGTAATTCGATAGTGTAATTGAGCGAAGATTAGTTGACTAACAAGTTTGGTCTAAATGAGGTAATTATGTGAATATAAGCATGTACAATATGTTGAGGCTTGATCTGATGGGAGGTGAAGAGTTTAAGGAGTTGTCATTGTTTATTGTATCGATGTTTGTTGCCTCAAGTTTAAAGATAGGGGGTGTGAATCTTAATGCTTTGAAATCATGACGATGTGTTGGAGATCGAGAGTATGGTAGGTATGTGTGTCATTGTTTGTGTAGAGGGATTTTGAAATTTCGAATGAAGTTGTTAAAAATAAGGTGGCTAATTATATTGGGAATGCACAAAAGAAGGTGCATTTTTTGTTAAGAGGTTGTGTTGAGCCCTCGCTTTGTGTTTGTTTCATCTTTATATAATTGGAGGTGCTCCCAATTTTCTCTTAGGATGAAGAAACCTTGTTTTGTAGTTGGGAAGCCGATGAGTTGATTAGTGCAATGAAGAAATATGTTGTTAAATTAGGTGTTGCGTATGTAACGTCAAGCTCACTGAAAGAATGTGTAGTTGAAGATACGTTAGACTGAGTATTTTGGAAGCGTAAAGGAAGTTGAAGTTTAAAGTTGGCGAGGAAAATGCTTGAGGGTGGAAAAGGTGAAAGGAATCGATGAGAAGTTTGTGGATGTTGATTCAAATGTTGAAGACAAATAAAGCATACGGGTGCTTCATCGAGGAAAATCTCTTTTGAAGTACCTCTAGATTTTCAAGCGGAGTAGAGATTGGTATGGATAATACTGTAAGTTTGTCTTTAATTGTATATAAGTTTTCTTTGCATTATATAAGTATATCTTAGATAATTAATTGAAAAAATTGACGCTATGGGGCTCAACTATGAGCGGTTTTCTTTGACCGATCCCAACTATCAATAATCGATTGGAGGTCCTAACTTTGGGGAGAGCATTGTCTTATATTGGACCTAGATGACTTATGACTTTGGTGAGTAGGTAAACTGATGTTTTTATTTCTTAAATCTTTGTTCTCTCTTTCCTTCCAACTGTCATTCTTCCATTTCAATTTCACACAACATTTCAACTATAAACCATTAAACCCCTTTCTCGATTTTTTACAAACCATTAATATTTCGGGGGATATTATGCAACGAAATCAACACAGACATTCTATCAAACACTTGTAGACATGGACGACATCGTGATAAACGTATAAAACCGAGAAAATTCAACAAACCCATGCATTTTCTAAATAAATCTGAATTGAGTATTGAATACATATGAGCTTTCAATTTGACAAAATAAATTAAAGCATTTTTTTAGGAAGGATGATCCTTGGTCCCAACCAAGCGGCTTGTAATGTATCAATCAAAGTCTTCCCGCCTCCTTGATGTCGATTTTCTCCTTTCTCTCTCTCTTCTCTATTTCTCCTCACCCCCATTTTCTCTCTCCTCCGCCATTGTTGAAGCTCCCTTCATTTCTTACCCCCCATTATTACCGCCTTCTTCCTCCTCCTTCGCGCACTCTAACCTTAAGCTTTTGAAGTCCAATCGACGCTCTCGCTTCGGTGAAGCGCTTCGCGTTTCATTTGATGATGATGATGAAGATGATGAAGTTCGAAGATTCGAATTCGAGTTTTGTTGTTGTTGATGATGATAATGATGATGATGATGATGATGATGATGGTGGTGGTGTTCCTAGGTTTAATGATGATGTAAGTTTTCTTTTTGGAGAATTTTATGGAATTTATTTGGTTGCTTAATTTTTTGTAAAGTCATGCAATTCTTTGCTTTATTAGTTAATAAATTGGACAAAATGATGGTGTTCTTGGTTTAATGATGTAAGTTCTTTGGAGAATTTGATGAATCGATTTTGTAGCTTGATTTTCATGAAATCATGCAATTTGTTTCGCCTTACTAGGTAAATAAATTGGACAAAATGATGGTGTTCCTTGGTTTAATGATGTAATTTCTTTGGGGAGAATTTGATGGAATTGATCTCGTAAAGCGTGAAGGAGGAGGAGAGTAGGAAGATTAGAGAGAAGCTAGTTAAAACAAATGGGTGGTGGATTTAAAGTCACGTGACTCATTAACTTGGAAGTATGTGTTAAGTCACCTACTAGGCCCACTAAAAATGAGTCACATAACATTTGGTTCCTCCAATCGGATTATTGATAGTTGGAACCTATTAAAGAAAACTAGTTCATAGTTAGCCCACATGGCGTCATTTTTCCTAATTAATTCAATAATCGATAAGGAACATTATGTTTCGATAATGTTTTTTTTCTTATCGCTGTGTGTCACTGACACTTGACCAATCACTTGTTTAATTTTCCTATCGGATAATCAATTGTATAACCATGTAATATTTTTCTATATTATTAGTTATTCAATTGTTATCTAATATAATGAATCGACTTCCAAATAATGAATTTTATAATTAGAAAAAGTCATGGCTTCTTAGATAATCAAATGTTACATTAGATAATTATTTGGTTGTGTAGTCTGTTTTCTTTATCCCATCGCCTATAATGACTACCAATTTGTCATACATTTTTTTTTTAACTGTAAGCAAAGTAATTTTTGTGTTCCTTGTATGATAATTTTTCATTCTCAAATAATTATTTAGAACTCTCACCTAACATTTCTTTGTTTATATTTCTTTTCACCAACAGGAAAAAGTTAGCTTTCATTCAAAGGAACATGATTGTGGTCTCCGATGCTACTATTAATTTGGCAAAAGAGATCGAGAGGAAGGTAATAAGTTATATCGGAAGTCATTATCTCAACTTCGATTCTCAAGAGTCCATTAGTGACGATTGGTTCAAGATGATGTATGATAATTGGAATCTTATCGGGAACTAAAGAAGCTAGCAAAGTGGATTGGACTTATTGAGGGTCCTACCAAGAACATTGATTTTGACATGAATGCTACCGTTATTCATCACTATGATCTTTGGTGTAAAGGAGAATATTTGAAGGAAAAATCCAGAGGAAACAAGGAAAGAGCAAGATTTGGAAAAAGAGGATCGGGAGCACGATGGTGATGGTTGTGTGGTGGCGGTGGTGGCGATGAAGATGATGATGATGTTTGTGGTGGTAGTACCGCTACCGATTTCGATTTTGAAAGCACTAAGGATTTAAATGATAATGACCCGTGAAAGCACTAATGATTCAAATTATAATAATAAAAGTGTCGAGGAAGGTAAAGACAAACAAGACAACAATGGAGATGGCAACATGTGAAAGTGTTGTGATGAAGTTGGGATGCATGATGGTCGAGTGTTCATAAGAAGCCAAAGAACACATGTAGATCCATTATGGTTTCGCCTTCTGTCCGCTTCCTCGTCATTAACTAAGCGTCCCATATTGGACATGTATCTAGGTCCTAGGATCTCGTCGCTTATGATTACTCTTCAATAACTCCATCATTAAAGAAGTATAGGATGTTGTCTCGATTGGATACCACATCGTCTTAGGCAAAGTCTTCCCCGATCGACGTTATGAGGATTTAGCTATGTTAAGTTTCCATCTTATTCCACCGAGCCTCCCTCGTAGTTCGCTATGTCGTTGCTAAAATTTCCCTGTTTGTCCATACTTCAAGGCAACCGTAATTGAAGATGTTCAAGTAAATATTTTTCGCTTTTTTTTAGCTTTATGTTTTATGATGGGTTATTGTTTCCGATATTAGTTTCAAACAATAGATTTCTTTTATCGGATAATCATTTTTTTGTTTCATAATTAATCGGTAATGAATTAAGTTAGTCATATAATTAATTTGAGTTTTCAAACAATACACTTATCTTATTATATAATCTTTTTGAGTTTCCATTGATGAAACTTGTTGTTAGATAATGATTTTTTTGTCTTACTTACGTGAGGATAAAAATTATCTCAAAAGCATAGTAAATCGTATGATTCTCCATTGTTTTGCTTTTCTATTTTCTCGTTTTTTTTTACATTTTACTCTTCTTTGTTTACAATAAAGAGGTTTTAAAACCTAAATTTGATTTCCGCAAAGTTGGGCACGAAACGAAATCGTGATCAAGCTTTATTTGTTGTTAGGTAATTGTTTTTGAAGTTTTGATTAAGGTTTTTGAATTTAATTTTTTGTTGTGTTCCACTAAATTTTAATGTTTTTACCGGTTTATTTTCAAATTATCACTCAAGTTTGCTAGAAAACGAAGCGAAGTTATGTTAGGGAAACCACCACAACCTGTCAAACCAGTTTATGATTATTGGTAATATTTTCTACTTTTTTTTGTTATGATGTTTATAATTGTTTTTGATTATAAGCTTTTTTTGTATTTTCTCGATAATGATTTTATCACTCGATAATTAATTTAGGGTTTCACATAATCCATTTTGTGTTCGTATATTTTTTTCACCTATTTAATTAATCTAACAAGCTATTTAATTATATATCTAAGATATCAAATTATGTAATGATATAATGGTTTTGCTATGCTCATACAATCTATTATCGATGCAATGGTTGTGTTATCTATTATTGAATTCATTATCTCGTATAACGAATTGTTTCTCGTATAATGGTTTTATGCTTTCGTATAATCAATTTCGTGTTCATATATATATATATATATATATATATATATATATATATATATATATATATATATATATATATATATATATATATATATATATATATTATCTTTCTCGTTTTAACTATTGAATTCGTCTAATTAGCTATTGAATTGAGTATGTGAAAGCAAAGTGTGTGTTAGAAAATTAATTCTATAATCGATAAGGAACTTTATGTTTCGATAATGTTTTTTTTCTCATCGTGTGTGTCACTGATTAATTTGACCAATCACTTGTTTAATTTCTCCTATCGATAATCAATTGAATAACCATGTAATGTTTTTCTATATTATTAGTTTTTCAATTGTTATGTCATATAATGAATCGACTTCTCAAATAATGAATTTTATAAATAGAAAAAGTCATGACTTCTCGTATAATCAAATGATACATAAGATAATTGTTTGCTGTGTGTGGTGTCTTCTTTATTCTATCGCCTATAATATCTACCAATTTGTCATACAATTATTTTTGAACTATAAGCTTATAATTTTAGTGTTCCGGTGATAATTTTTCATTCTAATTTTTTTTAGAACTCTCACTATCACCGGTGTTTATATTTCTTTTCAACCGCATGAGGAGAAGTTAGCTTTCATTCAAGGGAACATTATTGTGGTCTCGGATGCTACTATTAATTTGGCAAAAGAGATCGAGAGGAAGGTAATAAGTTATCTCAAGAGTCAATATCTTAACCCGATTCTCAAGAGTCCATTAGTGATGATTGGTTCAAGATGATGGATGATAATTGTGAATCTTAATGGGAACTAAAGAAGCTAGCGGAGCGGATTGGACTTATTGAGGGTCCTACCAAGAACGTTGATTTTGACATGAATGCTACCGTTGTTCATCACTATGATGCTTGGTGTAAAGGAGAATAATTTTGAAGGAAAAATCCGGAGGAAACATGGAAAGTGCAAGATTTGGAAAAGAAGATCGGGAGCATGATGGTGATGGTTGTGGTGGCGGTGGTGGCGATGAAGATGATGATGATGTTTGTGGTGGTGGTATCACTATCGGTTTTGACGGTGAAAGCACTAAGGATTTAAATGATAATGATGGTGAAAGCACTAAGGATTCAAATGATAATGATAAAAGTGCCGATGAAGGTAAAGACAAACAACATAACATTCGAGATGGCAAGATGTGAAAGTGTTGTGATGAAGTTGGGATGCATGATGTACAGAGTGTTCATAAGCATCCAAAGAACACATGTAGATCCATTATGGTTTCGCCTCTTGCCGCTTCCGCATCATTAACTACGCGTCCCATAATGGACATGAATCTAGGTCCTAGGATCTCGCTCCTTATGATTCCTCTTCAATAACTCTATTATTAAGGAAGTATAGGAGGTTATTTGATTGGATACAACATCGTCTTAGGCAAAGTCTTCCTAATCGAAGTTATGGGGATTTAGCTATGTTAAGTTTCCATCTTATTCCACCGAGCCCCCCTAAGAGTTCTCCTATGTCATTGCTAAAATCTCCCGTTTCATCCATACTTGAAGGCAACTTAATTGAAGATGTTCAAGTAAATATTTTTCATTTTTTTTGTTTTATGTTTTATGATGGGTTATTGTTTTCGTATTAGTTTCAAACAATAGATTTCTTTTATCAAATAATCATTTTTTTGTTTCGTAATTAATCGTGTAATGAATTAAGTTGGTCATATAAGTAATTTGAGTTTTCGAACTATACACTTATCTTATTCAATAATCTTTTTGAGTTTCAAACTGATGAAACTTTTTCTTAGATAATGATTTTTTTTTTTGTCTTACTTACGAGAGGATAAAACATTGTCTCAAAAGCATAGTAAATCATATGATTCTCCATTGTTTTGCTTTTTTATTTTCTGTTTTTTTTTATATTTTACTCTTCTTTGTTTACAAGGAAAGAGGTTTTGAAACCTAAATTTGAATCCGCAAAGTTGGTCACGACACGAAATCGTGATCAATTTTTTTTTGTTGTTAGGTAATTGTTTTTGAAGTTTTATTTTAGGTTTTTGAATTTAATTTTTTGTTGTGTTCCATTAAATGATAATATTTTTACCGGTTTATTTCCAAATTATCACTCAAACCGTTGTAAAAATGAAGAGAAGTTATGTTAGGAAACCACCACAACCTCGTCAAACCGCTTTATGATTATAGGTAATATTTTCTACTTTGTTTTTTGTTATGATGTATTAAATTGTTTTAGATTATAAGCTTTTTTTTTTTTGTATTTTCGGATAATGATTTTATCGGTTAGGTAATTAATTTAAGGTTTCACATAATCCATTTTGTGTTCTTAAATTTTTTCACCTATTTAATCGATCTAACCAACTATTTAATTATATATCTTAGATAACAAATTATGTAATGATATAATGGTTTTGCTATGCTCGATAATCTATAATCGATGCAATGGTTGTGTTATCTATTATTGAATTCATTATCTCGGTATAACGAATTGTTTTATCGTATAATGGTTTTATGCTTTCGTATAATCAATTTTGCGTTCATATATATATATATTATCTTTCTATTTCACCTATTGAATTCATCTAATTAGCTATTGAATTCGAGTATGTGAGATAACGAATTCTCTAATCATATAATGGACTTGCAAATTTCGTTATTCAACTCCATATTTCGATATGAATTTGTTTTTCGCTAATATATTGGTATCCTAAGATAAGCTTTTGTCTCGATTGAATGGTTGTGTTATATGTTATTGAATTCAAAGATCTCGTATATTGAATTGCTTTATCGATAATGAATCTTATGTTTCTCATAATCATTTTCTCTTATCGATAATCATTTTATGTCTCAACTAATAAATTTTAACATATAGTTGTTCAACTTATTGTCTCGATAATCATTTGTATAAGCATATAATGTCGATAATTAATTATCTTCCCATATAATGATTTTAATGATCGATAATGTCCTACCTCTTTTAGATAATCAACCTGTTGCATTAGATAATGATTTTTATAATAAGATAATGGTTAGACTTTTCGGATAGTCAACCTTTATATCATATATTGAGTTTTGGTTTATTACAATGAAGTATGATGCTTAGCTTATTTATATTTGTGTGTCACATAATGATTTTGTTTCTCGATTATGAATGTTTTCTTTTTTTTCTTGCGGCTTGTTTTCGGGTAATAGTTGCGTGGTCTTATTGTTGGTTTTATTTCCAATAGATTGGTTGTGTCTTCACTTGTTGAGACACCAACTCCAAAGAAGATCCAAGATGTTGTAGATATAGGTTTTGGCCATTTGGTCTGCATTAAGTTGGGTGATTTCAAGACTGATTTGTTTCAAGAAGCAGTTGATGCATTTTAACCCCCGCAGTAGGAGTGTTCAAGTATGGGTCAACTCACATTCTTTTTACTAGTTATTGCATCAACCATTTGTTGGGTCTTCCTTGACCGACAATCGCAAAGGAGCTCAACGAGTATAAGGCTAGTCTTAATTCGATAGTGCAACTAGGCAAGATTAGTTGACATTAAGTTTGGTCTAAAAGGAGGTAATTATGTGAATATAAAGGCATGTACAACAATATTTGAGAACCGTCCCGATGGAGGTGATGAGTTTAAGAGGTTGTCATTGTTTATTGTATGTCGATGTTTGTTGCTCCGTTTAAAGATAGGGGTGTGTCATATTTTATGTAGAGGGATTTAGGAATTTCGGAATGAAGTTGTTGAAAATAAGGTGGTCGGGTATATTGGGGGAATGCACAAAAGAATGTGCATTTTTTGCTAAGGGTTGTGTTCAAGCCCTCGTTTTGTATTTGTTTCATCTTTATATGATTGGAGATTATGGGGATTTTTCTTAGAATGAAGAAACCTTATTTTGTAGTTGGGAAACCGATGAGTTGATTAGTGCAATGAAGAAATATGTTGTTAAATTGGGTGTCGCCGTATGTAACGCTCAAGCTCCCGAGAATGTAGTGGTTGAGGAGTATGTCGACAAGGTATTTTGGAAGCGTAAGGAGGTCGAGAAGAGTTTGAAGTTGGCGTAAGTGCCGAGGGTGGAAAGGTGAAGGAATAAATGGTTGTGGATGTTGGTTCAAATGTTCGAGAAGACAAGTAAAGCAAACTGGGTTCTTCATCTAGGAAAATCTCTTTTGAGTTCGACTAGATTTTTCAAACCGATGAAGAGATTGAAGCTATGGATGTACATGTAAGTTTGTCTTTAATTGTATAAGTTTTCTTGCATTATATAAGTATATCTTAGATAATTAATTCTATAATCGATAAGGAACATTATGTTTCGATAATGTTTTTTTTCTTATCGTTGTGTGTCTCGCGATTAATTTGACTAATCTCTTGTTTAATTTCAAACTATCGATAATCAATTGTATAACCATGTAATGTTTTTCTATATTATTAGTTATTCAATTGTTATCTCATATAATGGATCGACTTCTTAAATAATGAATTTTATAATTAGAAAAAGTCATGGCTTCTCGTATAATCAAATGTTACATTAGATAATTATTTGGTCGTGGTGTCGTTTTCTTTATCCCATCGCCTATAATGACTACCAATTTGTCATACATTTTTTTTTGGAACCGAAAGCTAATAATTTTAGTGTTCCAAATGATAATTTTTCATTCTCAAATAATTATTTAGAACTCTCACCCTAACACCGTTGTTTATATTTCTTTTCAACCAAATGAGGAGAAGTTAGCTTTCATTCAAAGGAACATGATTGTGGTCTCCGATGCTACTATTAATTTGGCAAAAGAGATCGTAGAGGAAGGTAATAAGTTATATCGAAGTCATTATCTCAACCTTATTTTCAAGAGTCCATTAGTGACGATTGGTTCAAGATGATGGATGATAATTGTGAATCTTATTGGGAACTAAAGAAGCTAGCGAGCGGATTGGACAAATTGAGGGTCCTACCAAGAACGTTGATTTTGACATGAATGCTACTGTTATTCATCACTATGATGATGGTGTAAAGGATAATAATTTTGAAGGAAAAATACAGAGGAAGCAAGGAAAGAGCAAGATTTGGAAAAAGAGGATCAAGAGCATGATGGTGATGGTTGTGGTGGCGATGAAGATGATGATGATGTTTGTGGTGGTAGTAATCGCCACCGATTTTGACGGTGAAAGCACTAAGGATTTAAATGATAATGACGGTGAAAGCACTAAGGATTCAAATGATAATGATAAAAGTGATGATGAAGGTAAAGACAAACAAGACAACAATGGAGATGGCAACATGTGAAAGTGTTGTGATGAAGTTGGGATGCATGATGGTCGAGTGTTCATAAGAAGCCAAATAACACATGTAGATCCATTATGGTTTCACCTCTGTCCTGCTTCCTCGTCATTAACTAAGCGTCCCATATTGGACATGTATCTAGGTCCTAGGATCTCGCCGCTTATGATTACTCTTCAATAACTCCATCATTAAAGAAGTGTAGGAGGTTGTCGATTGGATACCACATCGTCTTAGGTAAAGTCTTCCCGATCGACGTCATGGGGATTTAGCTATGTTAAGTTTCCATCTTATTCCACCCAATCCCCTCGGAGTTCCGCTATGTCGTTGCTAAAATTTCTTGTTTGTCCATACTTGAAGGCAACCGTAGTGTTATTGAATTCAGATCTCGATATTTAATTGTTTTATCCGATAATGAATCTTATGTTTCTCATTATCATTTTCTCTTATCGATAATCATTTTGTGTCTCAACTAATAAATTTTAACATATAGTTGTTCAACTTGTTGTCTCGTATAATCATTTGTATAAGCATATAATATCGTATAATTAATTATCTTCCCATATAATGATTATAATGATCGATAATGTCCTACATCATTTAGATAATCAACTGTGGCATTAGATAATGATTTTTATAATAAGATAATGGTTAGACTTTTTAGATAGTCAACCTTTATATCATATATTGAGTTTTCTTTTATTTCAACGAAGTATGATGCTTAGCTTATTTACATTTGTGTGTCACATAATGATTTGTTTTTCGATTATGAATGTTTTCTTTTTTTCTTTGCAATTTATTTTCGGCAAAATAGTTGCGTAGTCTTATTGTTGGTTTTATTTCCAATAGATTTGCTGTGTCCTCACTTGTTGAAGAAATAACTCCAAAGCAGATCAAAGATGTTGTAGATATAGGTTTTGGCCATTTGGTAGGCATTAAGTTGGGTGATTTCAAGACCGATTTGTTTCAAGAAGCAATGATGCATTTTAACCCCCGCAAAGAGGAGTGTTCAAGTATGGGTCAACTCACATTCTTTTTACTAGTTATTGCATCAACCATTTGTTGGGTCTTCCTTTGACCGACAAGCAGAAATGAGTTGAATAAGTATAAGGTTGGTCCTTATTCCGATAGTGCAATTAGGCAAGATTGGTTGACTAACAAGTTTGGTCTAAAAGGAGGTAATTATTAGAATATAAAGGCATGGACAACAATATTTGAGAACCTGTCCTTATGGAGGTGATGAGTTTAAGAGGTTGTCATTGTTTGTTGTATGTCGACGTTTGTTGCTCCGTTTAAAGATAGGGGTGTGAATCTTAATGCTTCGAAATCCTTGACGATGTGTTGGAGATCAAAGAGTATGACCGGGTTAGGTATGTCTGTCATTTTTGTGTAGAGGGATTTTGGAATTTCGTAATGAACTTGTTGAAAATAAGATGACTGATATTTTGGGGAATGCACAAAAGAAGGTGCATTTTTTGTTAAGGGTTGTGTTCAAGCCGTTGCTTTGTATTTGTTTCATCTTTATATGATTGGAGATTATGGGAATTTTTCTCTTAGGATGAAGAAACCTTATTTTGTAGTTGGGAAACCGATGAGTTGATTAGTGCAATGAAGAAATATGTTCATAAGAAGCCAAAGAACACATGTAGATCCATTATGGTTTCGCCTCTTGCTGCTTCCTCGTCATTAACTAAGCGTCCCATATTGGACATGTATCTAGGTCCAAGGATCTGCTGCTTATGATTACTCTTCAATAACTCCATCATTAAAGAAGTATAGGAGGTTTTCTCGATTGAATACCACATCGTCTTAGGCAAAGTCTTCCCCGGTCGACGTTATGGGGATTTAGCTATGTTAATTTTCCATCTTATTCCACCGAGCCCCCCTCGAGTTTCTCGCTATGTCGTTGCAAAAATTTTCTCGTTTGTCCATACTTGAAGGCAAACCTAATTGAAGATGTTCAAGTAAATATTTTTCGTTTTTTAACTTTATGTTTTATGACGGGTTATTGTTCGGAGTATTAGTTTCAAACAATAGATTTCTTTTATCGATTATCATTTTTTTGTTTCATAATTAATCGTGTAATGAATTAAGTTGGTCATATAATTAATTTGAGTTTTCGAACAATAGACTTATCTTATTATATAATCTTTTTGAGTTTCAAAGTGATGAAACTTGTTAGATAATGATTTTTTTTTGTCTTACTTACGTGAGGATAAAAAATTATCTCAAAAGTATAGTAAATCGTATGATTCTCCATTGTTTTACTTTTTTATTTTCTGTAATTTTTTTTTACATTTTACTCTTCTTTGTTTACAAGAAAGAGGTTTTGAAACCTAAATTTGATTTTGCAAAGTTGGGCACGAAACGAAATCGTGATTAAGCTTTATTTGTTGTTAGGTAATTCTTTTTGAAGTTTTGATTTAGGTTTTTTAATTTAATTTTTTGTTGTGTTCCACTAAATTTGAATGTTTTTACTGGTTTATTTTCAAATTATCAGTCAAGCTGTTGTAAAAACGAAGCGAACTTATGTTAAGATACCACCACAACTTGTCAAACCAGTTTATGATTATAGGTAATATTTTCTACTTTGTTTGTTGTTATGATGTTTATAATTGTTTTAGATTATAAGCTTTTTTTTGTGTTTATAGATAATGATTTTATCGGTCGGATAATGATTTTATCAGTGAGATAATTAATTTAGGGTTTCACATAATCCATTTTGTGCTCGAATATTTTTTTCACCTATTTAATTGATCTAACAAGCTATTTAATTATATATCTCAGATTACAAATTATGTAATGATATAATAGTTTTGTTATGCTCACAATCTATTATCAAATGCAATGGTTGTATTATCTATTATTGAATTCATTATCTCAGATAACGAATTATTTTCTCAGAAAATGGTTTTCTGCTTTCAGATAATCAATTTTCGTGTTCATATAAATATATTATCTTTCTATTTCAGCTATTGAATTTATCTAATTAGCTATTGAATTGAGTATGTGAGATAACGAATACTCTAATTATATAATGGACTTGCAAATTTCGTTACTCAACTCCTTATTTCAGATATGAATTTGTTTTTCAGTTAATATATTGGTATCCTAAGATAAGCTATTGTCTGATTCAATGGTTGTGTTATATGTTATTGAATTCAGCATCTCAGATATTGAATTGCTTTATCAGATAATGAATCTTATGTTTCTCATAATCATTTTCTCTTATCGATAATCATTTTGTGTCTCAACTAAAATTTTTTTACATATAGTTGTTCAATTTGTTGTCTCAGATAATCATTTGTGTAAGCATATAATATCAGATAATTAATTATCTTCCCATATAATGATTATAATGATCAGATAATGTCTTTACATCTTTTAGATAATCAACTGTTGCATTAGATAATGATTTTTATAATAAGATAATGGTTAGACTTTTCAGATAGTCAACCTTTATATCATATATTGAGATTTCTTTTATTACAATGAAGTATGATGCTTAGCTTATTTATATTTGTGTGTCACATAATGATTTTGTTTCTCAGATTATGAATGTTTTCTTTTTTTCTTTACAGTTTGTTTTCGGCAGAATAGTTGCGTAGTCTCAGATTAGTGATGATTCGTTCAAGATGATGGATGATAATTGTGAATCTTATTGGGAACAAAAGAAGCTAGCAGAGCGGATTGGACTTATTGAGGGTCCTACCAAGAACGTTGATTTTGACATGAATGCTACCGTTGTTCATCACTATGATCTTTGTTGTAAAGAGAATAATTTTGAAGGAAAAATCCGAGAGGAAACAAGGAAAGAGCAAGATTTGGAAAAAGAGGATCATGAGCATAATGGTGATGGTTGTGGTGGCGGCGATGATGATGATGTTTGTGGTGGTAGTGCTACTGGTTTTGACGGTGAAATCACTAAGGATTTAAATGATAATGACGGTTAAAGCACTAAGGATTCAAATGATAATGATAAAAGTGCTGATGAAGGTAAAGATAAACTAGACAACAATGGAGATGGCAAGATGTGAAAGTGTTGTGATGAAGTTGGGATGCATGATGGTTAGAGAATTCACAAGCGCCCAAATAACACATGTAGATCCATTATGGTTTCGCCTCTTCGCTTCCTCATCATTAACTAAGCGTCCCATGCATATTGGACATGTATCTAGGTCCTAGGATCTGCTGCTTATGATTCCTCTTCAATAACTCCATCATTAAAGAAGTATAAGAGGTTGTCTGATTGGATACCACATCGTCTTAGGCAATGTCTTCCGATTGACGTTATGGGGATTTAGCTATGTTAAGTTTTCATCTTATTCCACCCGAGCCCCCCTTAGAGTTCTCTCATATGTCGTTGCTAAAATCTCTTGTTTGTCCATACTTGAAGGCAACTGTAATTGAAGATGTTTAAGTAAATATTTTTCGTTTTTTTTACTTTTATGTTTTATCTTGGGTTATTGTTCTGGTATTAGTTTCAAACAATAGATTTCTTTTATCAGATAATTATTTTTTTGTTTCATAATTAATCAAATAATGAATTAAGTTGGTCTTATAATTAATTTGAGTTTTCGAACAATACACTTATCTTATTATATAATCTTTTTGAGTTTCAGCTGATGAAACTTGTTCTTAGATAATGATTTTTTTTTAGAATGATTAATAATAGATTATATGTTTCATTTGCAGGTTTATACTCCATCCACTGAACTTCTTGATATTCTTCCTTATGCGAAGAATTATATGCAAGATATTATAGAGAGATATTCTCATGATGGTCCAAGAGGAGATGAAGTTAGTACCGTTGAGGTTATGAAGGGATCGATCTTCCGAAAAAAGGATGTAATGAGTACCCCGAGTTGTTGAAGTGATGGGATCATGCTTCAGATCTTGAGCATGATGATAAATCACTTCCCAAAAGTTATGTATTCATCAATGTTGAAAAATTAGATGTTGAATACTATGTTTAAGAGTCTGATGAGGATCCCAGTGTTGTTGCATTAGATGTACTGATCCAAAAGTGTGGAGAAAATGGAGAATACACAACTTAAAGAAAAAAGAGGAAGCAGGACAAGAAAAAGAATAAGAAGAAAGAGAAAAAGGATATGGAGAACGAGGGTAAGGAGAAGGAGGATAAGCAGATGAGGATAAAGAGTTGCATTTTAATGATATTTTGGATAGCAACATAGATGAAGATGGTGGTGGTCATACTTTTCAAGAAGCTTGTCATGTGGTTAACTATGATCTCATTTGTGCTAGATCGTTTCAATCCAAAAGTCCATTTCGTGGCGATATGAATGTTGCGGAGAAATTCTATCTCGACTATCTCTTCTATTTGCGATGGGATGACTACCATAAATATGTTGTAGATGAATTGCATGAGGAGACAAATAGAAAGAATGAGGAGCTTTATGATAGGTTAGGTAGCTATTCTTTAGTTAGGTTCTTGCCTCATACTCCTAATGCAATCAAAGTTGAGCTTACAGAGAATGATATTCTTAGCCTTGTTCCTGGTAATTGGCTAAATGTGCTCGATGCATGTTGTTATATCTACAATAGAAGAGAGGGTAAGGAGTTGCGGGTGCCGAATAGAAGGAGATTTTGGTTTCCAACCCTTTTCATTGTAAGTTTTTTTTGCTTGTTTGTAGTCATACTATTATTTATTATCTCAACTCATGACTAGCATTCATCAGATAATCACTCTTGTCATCAGCTAATTGTTTCTTACTATCAACATGTTGTTTTGTATTTTCTTCTTCTCATTTCAATTTATCAAATAATTGTTTTGAATTATCAACTAATTTTTGTTTTTGTTTTTGTTGTGAAGTTTTATGTTACTCTATACAATAAGGAGACAAAAAAGAAAGGCTGATGTAAGCGTGATTTTATTTCGCCTACGCGGTGTGAGCGCGTATTTGACTACCTTATTGTAAAGGTTTTATTGAAAACGTTTTTGAAGTCGCCAACAAGTCTTTAAAGAAAGACTCATAAACCTAATTGGATATTGGGAAATCATAAGGACAACTTAGGGACTTATCCAATGTAGATTCCCTGTCATGACTCCATTAATGGTCAATGAACCATATATTGAGTTAGGGGGTGAGGGTACGAACACGGTCATAATGAGCCACGTTCGCCCATTGGTGCCTCTACTAAATATCGATTCACGTCAAGTTTTATGTAAAAGAACAACCAAATAATATTTTCAAGCACCCTAATAATATTAGTCTAAATTGGTTGATTAAACACAACAAAAAGACTATTTTTAATGACAATAAAATTACAAGGTTCCTAATAGATTGTCCAAATTATCTGATTAATATTAGAACAATTCCTTAGGTCTTGATTAGCAATAATAACATGTGAGGTGATGAACACGCAAGCAAGATAATCATAACAATGTACATAATAATGAAAAAGAAGTAATAGAGGTTAGAATGTACAAAGGAACGGTTTTTATATTAAAGATCTACATCATGAAAGAAACAGTTAGTAACTTCAATATAAAATAATAAATTTATTCAAGGACACTCAAGAATATACCGTGGCTTGGGTATGAGAGAATAACGACCTTCGGGAGGAGCAATCGTGAAGCCTAAAGATCAATCAAAGTATGTGTATGAAAGTATGTGTTTTTTGTAAGTTTACCAATGTATGTTTGTGCGTTTGTGAAAGTATGAGAGTTTTTAGAGAGAATTCGTAAGTATTTGAGTATATAGCGTCGTATGTGAAAAAAGTGTTTTTTTTTAATCCGGAAAATCACGACTTATTTATAGCAAAATATTTAGGAAAAAGATAGAAAAAGCAAACTGCGCGTCACGCAAAGAGTGCGCCAGGCGCAGGACTCTACGTGACGCAAAGAGCCACGTGTCAGGCGTAGATTGGTGCGCCTGAAGCTGCTTAGCCGATGCGCTGGATGCACGTGGCGCGCCAGGCGCACCACCTGCGTCAGACACGAATTGAAAACCTTTTTCTTAAACACGTTTTTTAACGATTTTCATTTATCCTTTAAATTTGAAAATCTGATTTTACGAGATATAATCCGATTTCAACTTTAAAAATTTCTTTGAAAATATTTATTTTCTGAAAACAAAAACAATCAATTATCATGAATAATTAATTGAGTTATTCAAAAGATGGGGCTCAAAATATTTTAAATGGGCTCAATATACAATTAATTATTAGGAATAATTAATTAGGCTTTAAAATAGGATTTTGAATCGTTAATGCAAATAAATAAGATTTAATGCAAATAAATAAGATTTACACTTTTAAAATAGATTTGGGCTTGGCTATTCGGCTCTTTCTTCCCTTGGGTCGGACCAATTAAGATCTGCGGTATGTTTCATCATTGGGCCCTGAAATGAGGAGATACGATTATGTATCTACTGAAGCCCCCCACTTTGATCGAGGTTCGGAAACCGATAGTCAAAAGTATACTGATGTCCGGGACGGAGAACGATTCTAAACGCTCTGCGGTTTAGGAACCGATCTATATATCGTCGCCGCAAAATAAAGTTAGTCACGCAAGACGATAAATACAAGTAATTCGATTACTGCGGGAAAAGATGTTAGCAAATAGGTGCAAACAACTCACATAATAATGCACATAATGATGCAAAGGTGAAAACTTAGACTCTCTAAGGATGCATGAGTCGCTATACAAGGACATGATGATGCAAAACTAAAGAAGATGAAACGTCATGCAAGGTCGGGGTTATGCAAGGCTAGGAAAGATGAAATGTAATGCAAGGTCAGGGTTTTGCAATGGGGAGGTTTGGATAGGTAGAGAGATAGAATGATTAGAAATAGATTGATTGATTTTCGAAAACAATTTTCGTAAATTATCGGGGTCCGCAAGTGAGATCGACAAATTACAACTTTTCGAGAGTTTGATTTGGAGGAACCACCACATATATAGGAAGCCCCCACTTTTGGTAAGCTTCTCTTAAATTAGGAATTATGAGCCTTGATTGGTAGATGCTTGATTTGTATTGACCATTTAAATTGTTCACTGGGGATTCTTCTTTTGGGATTTGATACAGGCAAAGGCAGAGATCGCCAGAAATCATGGAATTATCGGAGAGTCTTTCAGGGATAAAGAGAGCTTGGAGTGAAAAATTAAAAGTTTAAATTTGTGAATCATATAGATGTAGGTGGAAAAAGGCTTTGACGAGGCTAGGTTCAGACTCGAGTCTATGTCGGGATTTAGAAAGAGTATGCTTCTGAATTTTAAAAAGTCAAATCATTAGACCTTGATTTTTTTTATTGAAGCGGTCGGACCTCGAGATGAGTATTCCTAAGTATCCTTGCGGAATCAGACCATTCGTAGTTCTAGATCTCATTGATTAATTTTTTTTTGTGCTCTAACTTTTGCCTAGGCCACCCTTTATGATTTTCAACCGAGGGGGCTTGGACATACCTTGGAGAAGGAGTTAGGGTTGGTGAAAAGGTTGAAAGGTTTAAGGCTTGAGGTTTTGATGAAGATTTAATTGATTGGGCTAAGGTAGGATCATAGATTTGGATTACATGGGTTAAGGTTTCAATGGATTGAAAAATTTAAAATGAGGAGTAGAACTTAGGTGCAAGCCCCCTAGCTTGACTTTTATTTCTACCTTTGGCTTTTTCCTTTTTTTGCTTTTGCATTTGCTTTGTGCGTTTTCTTTTGCTTTTGTTTTTTTTCGCACTTCGAATTTATTCACTTTTTTATTTTGCCTAGCATTGATTTCTTCTTTTTATGTATGGGGCTTGCACACAAATTTTTATGGTTTAGGGTATTGTAAGGTTTGAAGGCTATATGTAGAGCTTTGATTTGAAAGGCTATTTGGCTAAGCATCATGGAGATAATGGTTCATGAAGATGGTGGCTTTTTGGAATTTTTATTTTTGGTTGCATGGAGATGGCTTATGGATGATGGCTTATGGAAGGAAAAAGGAAATAACTCCTAATCCAAAGTATGTCCATTATTTATTTATTTTTCTATTGTATTTTTTTATTAAGCAAGGTATTTTAGGTGATTTAAGTTTCATTATTGAATTAAAAGCATATATAAAATGATGGAAGGCCAATGAAAATGAAAAGAAAATGTAATTATTTTACTGATTAGAAATAAATGAAGAAGGCTGATAAACATGAAAGTCCTAAATGACATAAACTCGACACGAAAGGAAATGAAAAATCTAGGGGAGGGACTCTCCGACTCAACCTAGAAAACCAGCATTAAATTACTATGCCCCGTCATTATTTAAGCAACGCCCAAGGGGTTCTTTGTTATTCTGTGACTTTTTCGCATTGAGGGATTGGAAGTATACCAGTATCAACCATATCATGTAGAACATTCTTCAAGGCCCAACACGCGGATGTTAGATGCCCATTCCCTTGGTGAAATTTGTAGTAAGCATTAGGATTCCACTTCTTGGACCTATTTTCTGGTGCAGGGTCCGGATGGGGCCAATAGGTTGGATTGCTCCTCTTGCATGAAGCCTATTGAAAGCTTCTTCTAAAGTCATGCCCAGGGGAGTGAAGGTTCTTTGAGGCTTTTGATAACCTCCCTTTTTCGTAGTTAGGGCATTGACATCATTGCTTTTGGAGCTAGAAGGGTTGTTATTACTCTTCTCGAAAGAGTTGTTATTATTGGAACCCTTATTCTTTGAGGCTTGTACCTCCTCTTCAAACAGCACGCCTACCTTGTAGAGTTTCGTGAAAGACTCTATAGCTTGGAATTTGATGTGATCTACATACTTAGGCTCAAGTTAAGGAAGGTAACAAAATCTTCGCTGGAATTTGGTTTAGTTAATTCCAACACACGAAGACCAATAGGAAGTTGAGTATTGTATATGTACTGCTTGCGGAACTATTCTTTGATGTAGTCCCAGTCATTCAGCTTAGTTTTGTTCAGTGATCTGAAACACTTGGATGGATGTGCATCCAAAGTCAAGGGAAAGAGATAAGGAAACAGGTCTAAGCTCATGCCTTTGATAGCCATAGAAATGGAGAAGGCTCTCAAGTGATCATCTGGGTCTTCGACCCCCTTGAATTTTGGGAGGTCACCCAATGCTACCTTTTTAGGAAGCTTTTCCCTTAGTTCAGGATCAATTGTGTCATGGCCATGAGCCTGACCCTCAGGTGTTGGAATTGACTGGAGCAATTGCTCAAGTTTTTCGAACCTCAAATCTGTCTTGGACTTAATAGCAGGTGGCGGTGGTGGAGTATCACCCTGTTCCTCTTCCTTAGTTATCACTTTTTCTCTCAGTGCCTTGATCTCTTTGTCTTGTTCCTCAAGCCGAGAGTTCATCATTTGGAGTTGAGCCATGATCGTATTAAGTTGTTCAGAAGTGTCTCCCATCTCGGATGATGATTCGAAGTTTCGAAGATTCGTACGAAAAGGTGTGAGTCGTTTGACAAATGCGGGAGTAGGTTGACCTTGTTTCCTCTCGTCGAACGTTCCCAAGTTATAATCTCATGACCCGTCCCGAAAAGAAGTCGAATGGACCTCGTAAAATTTAAGAAATTAATTTGAACCGACATTAGTACTGGAATTGTCAATTTGCGTCGGACCTGGGACCACCATTTGCGTCGGACATTGGTCCGACGGCACAGGTCTCGACGCAAATGAAGGATACAAAATCTGTGTTGGATAAGGGCAGGACGCAGTTGATTGGCTATTTACGTCGGACTCATCGCAACATGCGACGCACATGACCCCTCCCCCTTGCATCCCATAGGCATTTGCGTCTACGATCTGCGTCGCATGCGGAGCGATGTGCAAAGCAAATGGTGTATGATCCGTCGCACATTGCCCAGCATGCGACGCAGATCGAAGATGCGCAGCAGCCCAGCAGCATCCCAGCAAGCCCCAGGCCACTCATTTGCGTTGCACATTGTGCCACATGCGACGCAGATGACCATGATGAATTATCAAATGAGGCATGATGTCAAAGAACGATGGTGGGAAGTACATTTCAAATCGACACATCGTCTCTATTACATCGGCTTGTAAGTTATCTAGAGTGTTAGGATCAATCACCTTGCTAGAGATAGTTCTGAACAAGAAACACAGCTTTGTAATCGTGTATCTTACTTGGGAAGGCAAAATTCCTCGTATTGCAACAGGTAATAAATGCTGCATCAAGATATGACAATCATGAGATTTCAAACCAACGAGTTTCAAGTCCTTCAGTGAGACAAGGTTTCGAAAATTTGACGAGTATCCAGTAGGGACCTTTAAGCTATGCACAGACTCACAAAAACTCGTTTTCTCCTTCTTAGACAAAGTGTAGCAAGCTGGTGGAAGATAATAGCGTTGTCCCCGCTCCTGAGGTGCTAGTTCTGGTCTGCCCATTTCTGCCATGTATTTCCTAGCTTTAATTCCATACTTTGTCTTCCCGGGCATATTAAACAATGTTCCGACAATGGCATCACAAACATTTTTCTCGATGTGCATTAGATCAAGACAATGTCTGACTTCTAAACATTCCCAATATGGGAGGTCCCAGAACTTAGACCTTTTCTTGTATAAGTTCTTTGAGATACTTTTAAAGGGCTTGCCAAACACTATTTCAATATCCTTTACCCGCTTAGAAACCTCTTTTCCACGTAAGGGTACAGAGGCTTCTCTCATCTCCACTTTTCCGTTGAACAACTTTTTCTTCTTACGAAATGGATGATCTAAAGGAAGCCATGTACGATAATGCAGGTATACATTCTTCCCACAATGATGTAACCGCTCATTAATCATATCCTCATCACAAATAGGGCATGCCTTTGTTCCTTTAAATGTATACCCTGAAAAATTCCCATAAGCCGGGAAATCATTAATCGTGTAAAATATCATGGCACGTAATGTGAAGTCAGTTTTCGCATACGCATCGAACATCGAAACACCTTCATCCCACAACAATTTCAGATCTTGAAGGAGTGGGTAAAGATACACATCTATGTCGTTTCCAGGTTGCTTAGGACCCGAAATAAGAAGCGATAGCAGAATAAATTTACGCTTCATACATAACCAGGGGGGTAAATTATAAATAATCAGTAGAACCGGCCAAGTGCTATGTTGGGTACCTAGTGTGCCCAATGGGTTCATCCCATCTGTACAAAGTCCAAGCCTAAGATTTCGAGGTTCTTTACCAAACCCGGGAAACTTTCGGTCGATATTTCTCCATTGCGGAGAATCGGTCGGATGACTAAGCATCCCATCTTTCTTCCTCTCGTCCGCATGCCACCTTAATAATTTAGCATTATCTTCATCCGAAAAATAAACGCCTAAATCTCGGAATGATTGGAAGATACCAAAGAACCTTCGCCAGAGTTTCTTTCTTTCTCACCCCCTCATCATCCTCCTTTATCTTATACCGAGACTCTCCACACCTTGGACACTCACCCAAATCCTTGTACACATTTCGATACAGCACACAATCATTTTGACATGCATGTATCTTCTCATATTCCATACCTAATGGACACAACAATTTCTTTGCCTCATAGGTAGTTGGGAATTTCATTCCCTTCAAGTAGCAATTCTTGTAAAAAAGTGAACAACTCACTTAGACTTTTATCTGTCCAACTATGCTTCGATTTCATATTGAACAATGTGAGGATGCCAGAAAGTTTAGTGAAATTCTTACACCCCGGATACATAGGTTTGTCCGCTGCACTTAGAATACTATCATACATATGCGGACGATCGGTTCCTTCATCCTCCAAATTGTGCAACATCTCATCTACCATATCATTCTCATCATCTACCCTATCATTCTCATGATCATCCTCTCCTTTTTCAATATCAACCTCAACCTCATCATCATTGTGATCAACATGCAAATCATCACACAAGCTAGTGGAGCTCATACCCTGATCATAAAACTCTCCATGCCATGTCCACCTAGTATAATTACTCTTAAACCCACGACGAATCAAATGATCCTTAATTTGATCCACATCACGATACCCCCTAGAGTTATTGCAATCACAACAAGGACACATGACTAACTTTAACCCATTCTGCGATTGATGTTCTAACGCAACCCTGATAAATTCATCAACCCCTTATAGAAATGTCGCCGAAAACCGATTACCAGACATCCAGTTTCGATCCATATTCATACACTAGAGACACCAAACAATAACACAATCGATCACATCATTCAAAGTGTCTTATCAAATGCGGTCATGAACATTTGGGTCCTTATCACTCCAACCTAACCCATCCTTGAGTTTCTCATCTCACTAGTGAATGAACATTTGGTTTTCAATTATAAGAAAAATCCGGCACCACTTCCCTACAGTTCTCCAAGTACACGATGAAGATAGTAGGTAAACTATCAACATATGTACCCAGAGAACGCTTAGGGTAATGAGCTAGATCTTTCTTAGAATCGAAAACCAAACATTCATTCACATCCTAAGTGAGATAAGAAACTCAAAGACAGTCCCAAACCGGGGACTATTCAAGACTTACTGCTAATGAGTAAGCCTCGAACGGGTATCTAGGCCAATGATGCACATTGTAATTAAACAGCGTAAACCAATCCATTCCTTAGATTTCCCTCCCCACCCCATTAAGGTATGTCCATATCTCAATTGTTCAATAAATTCACAATTTAGAATGATTTCCAATGGAAATCCGAATCTTCACAATCACAAAACCAATTCATTCCTTAGATTTCCCACCCCGCAATGTAGGTTGGTCATATAATTCAAACATTAGAGGGACAAAACCATAGAATTCTAAATTTCAATTATCAATTCACGATTAAGTATGAATATAAAAACTAAAAGAGAACATTAAAAGTAGGATAAAATCATAAATTTGAAAAAAAAATGTATACATACCTCTGCTCTCAAGGAGCAGCGAAGTACGGTGCAAAAATCCGACAGGCGCGACGAGCGGCAAGCACGGCGACCGGCAGTCGTGGTGTAGTTACACCGGCGAGTGAGAGGGGAAGAAGAGTGCACCGAAAAAGTGAGAGAATGAGAGTGAAAGAAATTTTTGAGGGAGAAAGAAGATTGCACCGTTTGCCGGCGTGAGAAGACCCAGAAAAATATCACCGCTTCGGTTCGGCGGTGAGCAGCGAAATCAAGAGAGAGATCCGGCGGTTAGCAGCGAATTGAAACCAAGAGAGAGATCCTGCGGTTCGACGACTGAGAATGCCGGCGAGGGTGAGGGATTCGCCGGAGAAAGTTTGGTCGCTGGCAAGAGTGAGGGAATGCTGCCGGCGAGGGTGCGAGTTTGAGTGAGGGAATCGCTGGAGAGAGAGTGAGTGCGAGTTTGAGGTAAATAATGTTTAGGGTTTTATTTTGTGCCGTTGGAAAATATTAAAGTTAGCGCATCTGCGTTGGATGGGCACTTACATTCGACGCAAATGGTTCGTTTGTGCTCATCTGCGTCGCATCAAAAGAACGTTCGACGCAGATAGTTCGTTTGTGCACTAACTTGGGCGTAGAGCATCTGCGTCGGATGGCCAAAAATATTCGACGCAAATGGTCTTTTGCATCGCACCTTAAAGACCTTCGACGCAAGCACGCAGATAAGGGCTGGGATCCAATCATCATTTGCATCGTGTTCTCACCTCCATGCGACACAAATTATCCTACCATTCATTATGCTATGCCTATTTGCGTCGCATGTTCAGTGACATCTGATGCAAATCTCCTTTTTCTGAGCATTTGCGTCAGATCTTCATAGGTGCGACGCAAATTATAATTTTTCAACTCTCATGAGAAATGGAAATGAGAGATAAAGATATGGGAAATGAGAGATAAGAAATGAAAATTTGGAATGGGAAATGGAAATGAGAATGGAAATGGGGAGGATTAGAAATGGATATGGTTTTGGACTAGTATGGGCTTGACCATGATGCTGACATGGGCCTAACTATATGCATATGCAGATATGGACTGAACTGGACTATGCAAGCAGACTGGACTAAATTTTAAACTTACAGGTGAGCAAGTAGACTAGACTCAAAAAGATTACCTATACTAGACTTTGAACTTACGGGAGAGTAAGCAGGATAGGTGATAGGAACGGCTAGACTTTGAACTTACGTTTAGAGTAAGCAGGCTAAACCTAAAGGTGACTAGACTTTGAACTTACGGGTGAGCTTAGAGCCAGCAAGCTAGACCAAAAGATTAATGTGTTTAGAATTGGACTTCGTCCTATATGGGTTTGGAATTAGATTTAACTAAGGCTTACATAGAGATGCAAACTAGACCTAGGGTTGGGCTTTTATAGTCCGAAGACTTGACTAGGCTTACATGAAGATGCAAACTAGACCTAGGGTATGAATTGGGCTTTTATAGTCCTAAGACTTGACTAGGGCTTACATGAAGATGCAAACTAGACCTTGGGTATGAATTGGGCTTTTATAGTCCGAAGACTTGACTAGGGCTTACATGAAGATGCAAACTAGACATAGGGTATGAATTGGGCCTAAGTGGACCTAAATTTTGGATTGGATTAGATTAGACTTAGATTGGAATGAACTAGGAATAGACTTAGATTGGATTATAATGCAAGTGGGCCTAATGTGAATGCATGGACTCAAATAGGCCTAATATGAACGTATGGACTTACGCTTAGATGGGTGCAGGATGAATGCAAATGGAATGTAATGCACATGGGCCAGAAATGAATGTAAGTGTATAGGGATTGAATTAAGAAGTTTTGTTACTTGATTGAATGGAGTGGACTGGCTTAGAATTTTCAAAATTCGTTTTTGAAAGGGACCCCTTGTTTTAATTTTTTAATGGGAAAAGATAACGGATTATGTTTGAAGAGATTGTTTTTTTTTTTGAATAGGTGGTGTGATGATGATTAGTAAATGCTTTCGAAAAAAATAATAAAAGAGGGTGTAGGACTGCTTTTGAAAAGGGTATGTTTTTTGAAAAGGATGGAATATGATAGGATAGATGATAAGTAAGATTTGTGAGGAGGTAGACATGCATGCTGACTCTAACTCTACAATGGTTACATTTGTAGATGCTCTTTTTTTAGGATAGACTCGACCTTAGATGATATGCACGTAAAGATTGATTTTTATGTTTGAATTAGGTGAGATTCGTTTGAGACAAACAGACTCTTAGTACGATCATAACTCTACGCGAATGCAGACGGAAAGAACGCAAGATCGACCACCACGACGACTAGATCGACAGAAACATAAGATGCCCAGGATGCGTGCCACACAATATAGTGCGCACGGCGCGGAGCCAGTGCGTCAGGCGCAAGAGTGGTGCGCCATGCGCAAATTAATGCGTTTGACGCACTGTTCCCCGGTATGTTTTTTGGCGATTTAGGCGAGGTTTTGGCTAACGCCACATATTTTCAGGATGCGATGACAAACATGACACAATGAGAAGTTTATTGAAAGTTTTTTTAAACTTGAACGATAGTCGAATTGGCAGTTTTTTGACAAACATGACACAGTTTTTTTAAGATTGCGCCGCACAACAGCAAGCGCTCGGCGCGAAGCTTTTGCATCCGGTGCGGGAGCTGTGCGCCAGGCGCACCGTAGTGTATTTGGCGCACTGCTCCCTGGCATGCAGTTTGACAATTCGACGAAGGTTCGGACTACTTTGACGATGTTTTGGACTACTTTGATGATGTTTTTTTAGACGTGATTTAGGCGCAACACATAACCACGGTTTTGACAAAATAATAGCAGGCAAAAATTGCAATCACAAGAAAATGTCATATAACATGGATGCAAAAGTTCTTAACCTAAAGTCCAGTTCTATGATTCGACTATTGTCGGAGTTTAGGTTAAAGTGCAAAAAGGTCCACGACTAAGAGATTGATCCCACGCTTCATACTTTTGCTTAAAAAGGTAGCCACGTGTAAGACGCACTCCATGGTTGGGGACGTTTGCTTATGACTAAGATCCAACACTATCGCTCATGAAGCTTTCGAAAGGACAAAGAGCAAATGAGGCAAGGAAGATTGTCCTTATGGTGGCTTAAACAATAGCCATGCACATGCAAAATTGTAATGTTCATCAAAGGCATAAAAACAAGTATGAATCGTATTTTTCGAGTTTCACCCATTCATTTAAGAAAATTAAATTTTTTAAAATCTTCCGCATGAAGTCGCCAAATTGTAGGTGTGATTTTATTTCGCCTACGCGTTGTGAGCGCGAATTTGACTACCTCATTGTAAAGGTTTTATTGAAAACATTTTTGTAGTCGCCAAAAAGTCTTTAAAGGAAGACTCATAAACCTAATTGGAAATTGGGAAATCGTAGGGACAACTTAGGGACTTATCCAATGTAGATTTCCCCGTCATGACTCCATTAATGGTCAATGAACCATAGAATGAGTTTGGGGGTGAGAATACGAACACGGTCATAATGAACCACGTTCGCACATTGCTGGGCGCTACTAACTATCGATTCATGTCAAGTTTTATGCAAAAGAACAACCAAATAATATTTTCAAGCACCCTAAAAATATTAGTCTAAATTGGTTGATTAAACACATTAAAAAAACTGTTTTTAATGACAAGTTATTAAGCAATCAAAATTACAAGGTTCCTAACAGATTGTCCGAATTATCAGATTAATATTAGAATAATTCCTTAGGTCTTGATTAGCAATAATAACATGTGAGGTGATGAACATGCAAGCAGGACAATCATAACAATGTATATAATAATAAAAAAGAAGTAATAGAGGTTAGAATGTACAAAGGAACGGTTTTCATATTAAAGATCTACATCATGAAAGAAACAGTCAGTAATATAAAATAATAAATTTATTCAAGGACCCTCAGGAATATACTGTGGCTTGGGTCTGAGAGAATAACGACCTTCGGAGGAGCCATCGTGAAGCCTAAAGATCGATCAAAGTATGTGTATGAAAATATGTGTTTTTTGTAAGTTTACAATGTATGTTTGTGTGTTTGTGAAAGTATGAGAGTTTTTAGAGAGAATTCGTAAGTATTCGAGTATAGAGCGTCGTATGTGAAAAAAGTGTTTTAATTTAATCCGTAAAATCACGACTATCTATAGCAAAATATTTAGAAAAAAGATAGAAAAGTAAATTGCGCGTCTCGCAAAGAGTGCGCCAGGCGCATGATTCTGCGTGACGCACAGAGCCGTGTGTTAGGCGCAGATTGGTGCGCCTGACGCTGCTCAATCAATGCGTTGGACGCACGTGGCACGCCAGGGGCTCCGCCTGCGTCAGACACGGTTTGACAACCTTTTTTTAAACGTGTTTCTTAACGATTTTATTTTATTCTTTAAATCCGGAAATCTGATCTTACGAGATAAAATCCAATTTCAACGTTAAAAATGTCTTTGAAAATATTTATTTTCTGAAAATAAAAACAATCAATTATCATGAATAATTAATTTGGCTTTTCAAAAGATTGGGCTCAAAATATTTTAAATAGGCTCAAAATACAATTAATTATTAATTATTTGGAATAATTAATTGGGCTTTAAAATTGGATTTTGAATCGTTACTGCAAATAAATAAGATTTACACTTTTAAAATAGCTTTCGGCTTGGCTATTCGGACTGCTCTCCCCTTGGGTCGGACCAATTAAGACCGCAGTATGTTTCATCATTGGGCCCTTAAATGGGGAGACACGATTATGTGTCTACAGCTGCATACAGACAAAACTGTGTGGAGAAGGCTCATGAGTTCAAAGCTCTTAAATGAATCCTATACTATGAACATAATTTATAAGAGTGGGAAGAGGAGTAAAAGAAGCTTGTTGTTAGTATAGTATGACCTAAAAGGTTTTCAGATGATGCAATCAGTGTGTTGAAAAGTTGGACCAAAAAAGTTTCCTGTTCAAGCTCCTAAATTGGTTAGTTTTTTCTTTCTGCTTTGTTAGTTTTTGATTTGTATAATCAGATATTGATTTTGGTTAATTCACAATTTACATTAGATAATCCTTTGCGTTCTCACATATTTAAATTTATATTAGACAAGAATTTTTTTGTTCAGATAATCAACTTCTGCATCACATATTGAATTTGTTTATTATTTCTATTATTTTAATTTCTTTTCTTCTTGCATTTTTGTTTCATCTCTTGTTTCAGATTTTCATTCCAATGCATTATCGAGAACTTTTGACTGCTTTGGTGGTTGTCATGGATTACCACAAGGAAAGAGTCAAGCTTATTGATAATTGCAGTGATCATGAAGATTTTGATCGTTATGAGGAGTTAATAGATTATCTTGTATGTTATTTTTATCTTCTATTTATTTTTTTGTTTTGAATTTCATATAATTTTATATCCTTTAGTCATTGATTTTTTCATTTATTTTCCATAGTTGCCTATTTTGCAGTTATTTCTCAAAAGTCTAAAATCAAGCATTGGTTTCCGATGATGTCCTTACTTGTATTTTTCTTAGGGGGGGAGAAGTAGTTGATTGCGGGTTGTATGTAGTAAAGGACATGGAGTTGAATGAAGGATATGATGCCAAGACAAATGAATTAAATAATTTGAAGACAAATGAATTGTAAGATAGAATTAGATATCGCTCTTTTTCCAGAGAATGAGCTCCACAGGAGGCTTAAAAGGAAGTGTTTTGAATGTTCTAAAACAAAGCTAAAAATTCTTGAAGAGCTGAACACTAGGAAGAAATATGAGTAAGAAATCGACAACGAAAGGGCTACCCGTTAGAAGAAAAAAAATTCAGGAAGGATACATGGCACGTTAGAAGAAAAGGAGCGAAGAAGAAAAGAAACGAAAAGACGAATAAGAGAGACCTATCACGGAAGATGAAGCTACTTCTAGGAAGTTACAAGAACAACTGGACAAAGAGGCAGCAAAGCATAAGGAATCATATGAACATTTAGCTCTTGTACATAGTAAGGGATTTCTATATGAATCTTATTTTTGTATAAATTTTACAATCTTACTTGTGTATCTTATAGGATTTTTATGCTTTTTATCGGATAGACAAGTTATGGTAATTTCAGCATAATCATTTTGTTTGATCATATCATCAATCTTATTGTGATAGGGTCGTCGTACACATGTCAAAAATAATTTCCTAACGAAACCTTTTAACAATGTAGTAGAGTAAGTAAGGTTGAATCCACAAAGAGATGGTCGTTTTAATCTAACTCCTAAGGTATGGGGAAACTAAACAAGATCAAAAATATTAGAATTAAGGTTCTAAACTAATAAAATACAAAAATCAAACTAAAAATATATAGGGTATTGGTTCACCATGTTCATATTTATAATCTATCAAAATAACATCAATTGTTCAATTAATCAGAATTCTGGAGCAAAGGTTAATCCTACGGTCGTGTCTTAATACTCTCAAATCAACATATGCAGTACGGTCGCTAACATAATCTGATTTGCTAATTGTAGGTAAGCCTCTAAGAAGTACTATCTCTCGATCTATGGCTCGTTATTAGCAAGATTTAATCAGACAATTAATCAGGATGCAAGATTAACAAAATAAACCTAATCAATTAGAAATATCAATGACTAATCAAACCATAAATAACATCAATAAAGATTCATAGCAGATAAAACATGGATTCCCAACCCTAGAAACAAAAACTACTCCATCATGAAATAAATATTAAAATCTAAATCTACAAAGGAAAGCATAATCAAAGAAATCAATGAAAGAAAAAGAAAGAAAATTATAAACTCATGAACTAATGATGAACAAGAAAAACTAGGGTTTACTAATGAACTAGAGAGAAAAATATAAAAATAAAACTAGAACTAAAACTAATGAGAGAGAGTGGGAGGAGAGGTGTTCGAGGAGTGATTCCTCATCTAAATAATACTACATAACCTAATATGACTAGGAAAGTAATGACAAGATAAGGAAAGTAGGAATAATAACTACACAAATTATTAAAATAGACGGTCTAATTTTAACATAAAATTAGACAAACTCAAGCCTACATTTTGCTAACAAGTCCATTCTATCTTATGCTAAACCAACACCCTAGGCATCTCGCACCAACCTAGTCATCTCTTCTCTTCTCCTTCCTTTTGTATCACTTTGAATCTGTAACTACAGCAGATAATTTTAAAAATCCCGGCAGTCTTACCGAATGGATTAAGCTAGTCACTAAATGAATTAAACTAATCACTAATTGGATTAAAGAATGAGAGAACTGAATGGATTAAACTAGTCACTATATTAAGAAAAGTAGTTCGTTCTCTTCTTAATATTGGGCTTGGGCCATTGTCTAATTTTAAATTAAAAGTAGGCGGTCTCTTACAAGACCAAATGTAATAACTAAATGGGAGGATTTAGAGATCCGCGAATACAATAGCAGATTCCAGCAGGAACAATGGTAACTTCCGAAAGGCCTAACTCCTTTACTAGAAGTCTCCTCGAAACGTGCTACCTATCGCTGGAAAGCTCTTCAAGTCTAGTTTCAATATCCACTAAAATTATTGAATTCTCATAATCACATAAAAATTTATGGTCGATCATATTATTAGACTTGACTCCTTTCCCATATTACTTCTAATGATTTTCCGCTTTGTTTACGATCAAACATGTACTATGACATATCCAAACAATTTTTATGCAATGCACCTTCTTCAAAATGCTCATAATCCTAAAGCTTAGCTAGTTATACTCCAAATAAGTTCTCAATTCCTGAAATTCATCAAAAACACGAAAACATACCGAATAGGAGGAGAATAACATAACTTAAGAATATAATGCAATATGAAACTATATATGAATCTAAATGCTCCAAAATACAACCTAAATGCACCTAAAAACTATATATAAATAGGACACATCATATTGTCAGCTATTCAATTCATGTACATTACTTTTTGCACAAGCAATGTAGAAATCATTATTGAATCATCATTTATTCTCCCCCAACTGCATTTTTTCGGATATAGTCACATAAGGTATGTTTAATTGATGCTACTCAGGCTTTGAATGTGTATATCAGATATTGAATGTGTATATATACTCACTTGAGGGATATTAAGCGATGTCACTACTCCACCACCTCAACCTCATGGAATATATATATATATATATATATATATGTATATATATATATATATATATGTATATATATATATATATATATGTATATATATATATATATATATATGTATATATATATATATATATATATATATATATATATATATATATATATATATATATATATATATATATGTATATATATATATATATATATATATATATATGTATATATATGTATGTATATATATGTATGTATATATATGTATATATATATATGTATGTATATATATGTATGTATATATATGTATATGTATATATACATATATACATACATATATATGTATATATACATGTATATATATATGTATATATACATATATATGTATATATATATACATATATATGTATGTATATATGTATATATATATATATCAGATAATGCATTTACTTTTTTATATAATACTTCAGTTCGACATATTATTGTTTGTACATTATTATACTCAGCTAATGGATCTTTAGCGTCGTATATTTAGTGGCACTGCTCAGATAATGCCATTCGTGTGGCAGCTGGTGAAACTACTTTATGAGCTCAACCTTTAACTTCTCATCTAATTATTTCAGTATGTCATTTAATTAATCATGTTTTTCAGATAATAAGTTGTAAGTTTCAGCTAATGAAATCACTACCTCAACTCAACATTTGACTATTTCAACTAATCATTTTATTATGTCAGCTAATGATTTTGTGTATGTCAGCTACTCAGACAATGGATTTTAAATCTCATTTTGTCTTAATTATGTTTCTATCAGATAATGAGTTAGTTCCTTCAAATAATGAACTTGCAAGTCATATAATGAATTGTTCATATCTGATAATCATTTTGTTGTCCCAGCTAAAGATATCATTTCATTATATCAAATAATCATTTTGTAATCTCAACTTATTATTGTCTTACATCACATAATCATTGTTGGCAGCATATAATTAATTTAATTAGCACTTTATAATTCAGAAACTTTTAGAGTTCATTTATTATCTATGTTCATGTTTAATGCTTATCGCTGCAATTAATTTTGGACATCAGTTAATGAGTTTCTATTTTTCATATATAATGCTTTTAAATTCTTCATTTATGATACCTTTGATATATATTCTCCATCATTTGAAACTGGTTCTGATTCTTCCAATTTTATTGATTTTGCTTCGCTTGTTGTTATACCAACAAATAGCAAAAAATTTGTAGCTATTTTTAGTTCTCATTTTACTTTGATCATTTGGATGTTTCATAATTTTTTCTTAGATTGTTTATTGAATTTACCTTTTCCTTTGCTTATGTTATCTAATTCAGATGTTATAGAGCTTAGTATTGGTGAATTTCAGTCTTTGCTATTGGATTGTTCGAACATTTCCATATTGATTGTAGTTGCACTTCTCGTTGTTGTTGTTAATACATGCTCCAATGGCTTACATAAGGACAAAAAGTGTGAGAGTAAGGAGAGAGGAGAGAGAAATGTTTGTTGTTCTTGTCGAATATCAGTAATGGCGGGTGATGATCGAGGCTTTGCGTGAGGAAGGAGAGATAAATTGTTCATGGTTGGGAGGAGAGAGAAATGAATTCGTTTTTTTTAATGAAATTAGGGTTGTTTTGTTTTGGGTGCATTTTGGTAGGGTTGTTTTGTTTTGTGGGCCGCTTTTTATTTGGCCCAGGTCATGTGTGGTCTGACCATAAGTTACGGTCAGACCATTTTGACACAATATTCTCTCTTCCTTTTTCTATTATTGAGTAGTCATCTTCGTGTAAATTAAATCATAGATTATCAAGAAAATTTATTAAATATAAAATTTTTCTAGTTAGCTACCATACGGGTCGTAGACTCATAATTTCTCTAGTTAGCTACTTAGCTATTATATTATTATACTTTGTAATTTAGTATTCAAGTATATATGTATAATTAGATACAATGGATGATGGATATGCATTAGAAAGCCAACTACTACCTCCGTTTCGTTTTAAATGCAATATTTGGAGTGGCACGGACTCCTAGGCAAAACTTTTTATGGGGAATTAATCAAGGGAACGCGTATGTAATTAGGATAATTAGGGAAGAGAAGCAAAACCACTTTTGCCACCTACCACCGGTGCCTCCCACCAACACTACCAGTCTACCATTGCCTCCCAACAGCACCATCACTGCCTCTCATCGCCACTCCCACCAGCACCATCATCGCCAACATTGCAAATGCGACTACCAGTGCAACTACCACTGTCATCACCATAACCACCACCACCACCACCACTTCTTCCACCCGCTTCCACCACTCCGTCGACCCACCACCACCAAAACCCCCCACAAGTGTCATTTCAACTGCAAATCACAACTCAACACTAAAACCACCACAAAGTGTCATTTCGACTGCCGACCACTGAACACCAAAAACACCATTACTACCTCCAAAACAACCAAAACCTCTAAATTTACATCTCAACAACCCACCCACCACCATTTATGCCACCTACCAAAACAAAAACCTTAGATCGCGAATCTTAAGCTTTAGAAGACAAATTCGATTTGAACTTAAAAATCGCCAACTCAAGTACTCAGCTCCACTGCCTTGTTGTTCGTTAATTCGAGTCGAACATGGAACTGGAAAATGGCGAGCTCAAATCAACCACAAGAAACCACTAATTTGTTTTCTATATATTCATTAGCTAGCTTTAAAGATTTGCAAAAGGTTGGTGGAAGAATTATACAAGTTTGATTGTTGTGGGTGGTTGTGGAAATTGTGCAGCGTATAGCGGTTGTGGGTGTTGGTGGAAATCGTGACCGGTGGGTTTGGTGGAATCGGTTTCAGTGGTGGCTATTGGTTGGGCGATGGGTACTGGTTGTGCGGTGGCCGTTTGTCGGTCGATGTTGGAGATGGTAGCGTCGATGAGGGTGGAGAAGGTGGTGGTTGATGTGGGTAATAAACTTTGATGGTGGTAGTTTGGTGGCTGTGGGTAAAGAGCAAAGAGATAATGAAGGGTTTAATTATGTAGTTTATGTAATTCATTAGTTTAAGTTAACATGTTAATCATATTTAGTTTATTAAGTTGAGAGTAATTTAGTAACTTAACCATTAAAATCTTACCAAAAAAGGAAAGAAAATGTTTGTTGCAAATAATTTGAAACTTCCTAAAATGGCAATTGTTGCAAATAAATCGAAACTGAGGAAGTAATATTTTTTGCAACGAAAGGTATCTAAAAGCTTAATTTAGTTTTAGGCAACGAATATCTTGTCACCTAAAAGCACTTACGTTACCAAAAGCAAGTATTGTAAGTGTGAAGAATACAAGTTTGTGCAACGAAAAGATGAACCTGTTCTTGCCCAAAACATGGTTGTGCAAGTGTGAAACAAAACAACCATTACAACGACGAAAGGTGATTGGTTGCCCAAAACTTGTTTGGGCAACGAGAATCTCATTGTTCGCACAAAAGTCCTTGGGCGACAGACTTTGGGCGACAACTGAAGGCATATGTCCTTAGACATCCCGACAATTCATAAATATTAATAGGAATTAAATTATGAAGATAATAAAGTTAAGGATTATTTGATTTTTACCACCTTTTAAAATCACAATTTTCAATATAACCACCTTATAAGTTTATTTTTTTAAATAACCACCTTATATGACCTAAATCTCTTTAAATACATACCAATTGACAGATTTCGTCCAAGGAATTGGCCTTAAAGAAGGGTTTAAACCTTATAATCATTCTAGTGAATAAAGGTGAAGGTGGTGGAATCGTTCTTAAATCCTTTTTTAGGATGATTTCCTTGACCGAATATGTCAATTGGTAGGTATTTAAAAGGATTTAGGTCATATAAGATGGTTATTTAAAGAAATGAACATATAAGGTGGTTATTTTAAAAAATGTGATTTTATAAGGTGGTTAAATTCAAAAAATCCTAAAGTTAATAATATTATTAATCGTATTTGCTTGCTAGAGAATAAACATGATTAGTAGTACAATATTGATTAGGCCTACAACTAAAATACATTAATCCTATGAGGTCACACATTGTAGCACAAGTTGGACAATGCAACCCAAGTCCATAGAGGATTGGGTTGACCGACCATAAAAGGGAAAGGGAGGAGAATTAGTTCTCCTAACTTGCCTAAAATTCTTCGATTATATATAAGATATAATATTAGGATTTAAGCATCACTTCATTAAGCAGTTTCTTTTCACAAAAGAGAGAGCTTGAGAAACCCTAGACTCCTCCTTATTGTCAGCGCCTATACCATCAAAAGTAAGAGAATTCTCCTCTTCCGATCTAGATTACGTTGTTGTTCAACTGGTGCTCGAGGACTAATTAGAGGAGCAACACTTGGGGCTCTCAGATCTTCGAAGCTTGCATACAACAGGTAAATCACGCTACAAAGGTTGTACATCCAATCCTTATTGATTGATTTATGTGTTTGATTATGTTTGGGATCTTATGATAGATGTTAGGAAGTTGTTTACTGAAATTCCGCTAGATATGCATCTATATGCTTTTACCGTGGTATGAGTTTTACCTAAATCATAATATTCATATGATCATGATTTCTATGCAAAGTTATTATTTCAATTCAATTAAGGGAGCATTTTTTATGGCTTTAATTTGCATAATTGATATTTGATATTAATTGATTGGAAATTATAAATATTTGATTTATTTGTGATTTATGCTGAAAATTTATTTATAAAGGTCCAAATTTTTTTATTGGGAAAAACTAATAGTTATTCTTTCTGATTTCCGAATTTTTAATAAATATTTTGTTAGATTTAAAATTATTTAGTGTTTAATTAGATTAATCATTAAAATAATTTGTTAACAATTAAAGATTTGATTTCTAATTTGTTAAATAAATCTAATGTCCATCACCCACATAGATCTAATATAATATGATGGAATAACATAATTTGATTATTTTTCCCACTAATTTTTGAATTTTTGTCATATTATTTTTGAATTTTAGTTAAATTTTATGTTTAATTTGATTTCCATAAAAATTAAGGATAACTATTAAAATATTTGATTTTATTTGTTATGATAATTCAATAGTGATGTGGATGCGGATGTACTTTAGTTGAGTTTTACGGTAATCCAAGAATCTTGAAAGAAAGACTGGATCTTTAGGGTTTTCTTTAAGTATTAAGGATAGAACAATTCGATCAAACACAAAGTAATTCACGAATTGGGTCTTGATTCACTCTCAAACACAAAGTAATTAAGCAATTAATATTAAATCTCAAACACAAACACTAGTGGAAAAAAACGCAAGGGCTGCGATGCGCAGGCTGCGTTTTTGAAAACGCAAGTAATATTGAAGGGTTGCGGTTAGCCCAAAAACCGCGACCCTTCGTATACGAAGGGTTGCGGTCAATGCAAAACCGCAGCCCTTTTAGTGAAGGGATGCGGTCAATGCAAACCGCTTGACCCTATAAGTAGTGAAGGGTGCGGTTTTTGGGCTAACCTGAGCCCTTTATCATTAATTCGCAGGCTTTTTTTATTTTGATGGGTGGGCTTTTAAATGGTTCAATACTCAGCGCTAGGTTAATTTTTGTTCGAATATATAACAAAATTCTCACGAAGCGGCGTTCTTTCCTCTCCTCCTTCATTCTCTCTCCTCCCTCTCCCTCATTCTCTCTCCTCCCTCTCCTCTCCTCCTTCGTCGTTCATCTCCTCACGTCGTTCGTCTGCTCACCACCACAAACCAGTCGCCTCTCATCCCCATTTCTTCGCCGACGAGGGTTCGTGCTTTTGTGCGTTTTTATAGACGACTTTCTTTCTCCTCTCACTTCTTTGCCGGTTGTCGCCTAAAACAACGAGGTGATTTATTTTTGTGCTTTTGTGCTTGATTTTTGTGCGTTTTTTTGGAGTTTTAGAGCTCGAAGTTTTCGAATCCCTATTGACTTGCTTTGTGCGTTTTCCGGCGAGGTTGTCGGTGGTTCGTGCTCATCTCCGTGTCGGCCTTGGTCTCGAAATTCGGGCGTGTTCAGTCGGTTTCCAGTGGACGAAATGCCGGCGACGATTTCTTTTTTATTCCTTCGAATTTTCGGCGACATTAGGCACTGAATTTTTCGGCGACAAGGAGTTGAGCGTTCCCTTCGCTGCATCAGATCTAGGGTTTGATCTCGTTTTTTTCATTTTTTATTTTTATTTTTTTTGTAATTTATTTGTTACTTGTGATATTTGAGGTTTAGTTAAGCGTTTTATTTTGTATTTTAGGTTTTTTTTTATTTTATTTTGTGGAATTAATTTGATGTTCTTGTTGATTCGTTAATTTATAATTTCGTTTTGTTTGTTTTTTCGACTATAAATTTCGTTTTGTTTTGTTTATAATTTATAATTTCGACTGTAACTTATAATTTCGTTTTGTTTGATTAGTTAAGCGTTGTTAATTTTTTGATTTTTAGGAGTAAAAAAAATGCAAAAAATATTTCTTTTTTTGGGTCAAAAGGGCTGCGGTTATGGTCAAAGCCACAGCCCTTTGTACAAAGAAGGGCTGCAATTTAGGCCCAAAACCGCATCCCTTCCAATATGGAAGGGTTGCGGTTTTGGGCCTAAACCGCAGCCCTTCGTTGTGAAGGGCTGCTACGGCAAGGGCTGCTAGCCAAAAACGCAACCCTTGCGTTTCTCTCCACTAGTGAAAGTAATCGATTCAAGGTTTGGAAATCACAAAGAAGTCCGAAAATTTTCACAAAGAAAATTAAAACTCTAATCTCATAAATCTGTTTATCTCTATTAATGAAAAACGAGCCATATATATAGGCTTACAAAAACCGATTCCAACCTCTACTAGGTTTAGGAATACTAAATAAACTCTACTAGGTTTAGGAATACTAAATAAACTAGGTAAAGGAAAACAACGGAATTCCTACATCTATTAGGAATCCGACTAAAAGTAGAATTCTAACTCAACTATAATCCTATCACACTTAAGATTATTAATCCAAGTAGAACTATGACTACTACTAGGACTACTAATCCAAATAGGACTACTATTACACAAATCCTAACAGAATTAGGATTTCTAATAATACTTCTGATCATCTTACAATTCAAGGTCATAAGTAGTGTTTTAGTGTTACTTTTAATTGTTAAGGGCTGAAATTAATTCGGTTCTTAAGTTATTTTTATTTCTTTATGATGTGGATACGAATGTAATTTAGTTGAGTTTTACGGAAATCCAAGAATCTTAAAAGAAAGACTGGATCTTTAGAATTTTCTTTAAGTATTAAGGATAGAACAATTCGCTCAAACACAAAGTAATTCACGAATTGGGTCTTGATTCACTCTCAAACACAAAGTATTAAGCAATCAATCTTAAATCTCAAACACAAAGTAATCGATTCAAGGTTTGGAAATCACAAAGAAGTCCGAAAATTTTCACAAAGAAAATTAAAACTCTAATCTCATAAATCTGTCTATCTCTATTAATGAAAAACGAGCCATATACTTACAAAAACTGATTCCAACCTCTACTAGGTTTAGGAATACTAAATAAACTCTACTAGGTTTAGGAATACTAAATAAACTAGGAAAAGGAAAACAACGGAATTCCTACATCTATGAGGAATCCGACTAAAAGTAGAATTCTAACTCAACTATAATCCTAACACACTAATCCAAATAGGACTACTATTGCACAAATCCTAACAGAACTAGAATTTCTAATAATACTTCTAATAAAGCAATAAAAATAACTTAAGAACCGAATTTAAATAAGAGAATTTCAGCCCTTAACAATTAAAACTAACACTAAAACACTACTTATGACCTTGAATTGTAAGATGATCCAAACCCAATAATTAAATAGATCTACTAATTTAATTATCTTGAATCTCCATGTCGCATCCATATCAAATAGATCATCCTAAAAATTGAATTTGAATTTTTGGAGAATTATTTGTTAATTTTCTGAATTTTTTGGCTATTATTTCATTTTTGCCCTAATTATGCATTGAAATCTAATCTTAATAAACCTAAAATTATGTTTGAGTTTGTTGATTGAATCATTCCTAATTTTCGGAATATTAAAACCTAATTAAATCCTTAATATTTAAACAAATGTTGGATAAAGATTAGTTTAAATTTAATGTAAATTGTTAATTACATTTAAAAAGGAAGCCAACCAAGGCTGGGTGGCCTAACGGTGGAGCCACAGTGGCTGGCAGGAGGAGCCTGAAAAGGAACGGAGAGAGGTGGTGCGCGTTTGACGTGCGCAGCTCTGCCCTTCTCCGTGTGCTGCTGGCGGGCATCGACGGCTTTTACTGCCGGCATTTGCTGGTGGGTAGCTAGATGGTGAGGCTGGTGATGCGCATCACGACTGCTTCTTGCCGGCGGTCGTCACTGATGGCTGGTGTTTGAGCGTGTGTGTGTGGTGATATGCGTGATGTTAGCGTGTATTGTGGTGGTTGGCAATCTTGTGCTGCTGGTCAACAACAAATAAAAAAATTCTTTTAGAAAATCTAATTTTCTATGTTGAGCATAAATCCTAAAGTTTCCATTGATGCAAATTTGTGACTAATAGTAAGTTATTGTCATATTTAAATTGTAATTGAATTAAAATAATTAGATTTCCTAAATAATTTATAACTTAAATCAGTTAAGTTTTATAATTATTATGGAAATGTTTATTTGCTTATTAGTTGTTAATAAGTAAATGGTTTGTATTTCTTTTATTTTGATATTATAAATGCGTGGATGTATAATGTAATATGAATGATATTATATTTTGCATGTTATGACTAGTATGACCCAAATTAGGATTGGAAAATACGATACGCGAATGGTTAAATTTGAATGTAAATTAAATATGATATGGGAATCATTAAAATTGAATGTAAATTATATACGATCTGCGGATCGTTAAATTTGAATGTAATTTATATACGATCTGTGAATCGTTTGTGTTTTTGTAATTTTAAATTTCCGTTATTTATTAAATTCAAATTATGTAATCAAAGCATGAGGACCCAAAGAGTTTCAAGGATGGTGATCCATGGAGATTTAAGGGAAGGTTCATGAAGATTAGTTCTTTTCCTAAATTTAGGGGCCATACTAAATCATTTTAATTATTGCTTTTATTAGTTTTAAATGCTTGTTTTCTGAAGTTTGTAAATATGGTTATTTATGCTATGTGTTCACTTATAATTAACCATATTAGTAATCTTCGGTCCCCAAAAGTAATATTGAGTTTTAAATGCTTTTCCAAACAACACCTATAAAGCCTTAGATCATGAGTAATAGATTCTGCCTAAGTAGGGTATTGCTCATAATTCCGGGGATAATAGGGTAGGTTTATGAAACTTACATGTTAATGTTAGCTGGCAAAAGCAAGGGTTTCGGTCGGTTTTACCTACTATTGGATTTGAACCAATGACTCAAGCCGGTTTAACTCAACAAGATCATTAAAAAATAAAGTTTTGGGTTTTGAAGCTGAGCGATAGGAGTAAACAAGGAGCTGTTAATCGGTCGACCAAGAATTATAGTTAGTTATAATTAGCAAAGTGTTTACTTACCTCAACTACTAAACATTAAAGGCAGAGCCGAAGTCCGTTTGATTGTACAGGGAGGGGATCTTGGTTATTTCTTTATTCAATGGGGGACTTTTATTTTGAATAAAGTGTAGTAGTTAATTAAAATTTGTTTAATTGTTGCTTTTGATAAACATTGATTGAATTCTTGCTTTATTATATGTTGTAGCAATCATGTCTAGTAACAATAACAACAACAACAACTCTACTTGTAATTTGCACTCCGTCTTTTCGAAGGACAAATTGAATGCTGAACGTTTCATTACAAGTGAAAGGGATATGAAAAATCGTTCTCAAAATTAAAAAGTTTAAGAACTTTCACATGCAAGGAGAGGAAGCACCATTGCAAGAGTTGCATAGAATACTAACTCAAGTCGAGAGTAACATCCCTAACAAACCAAAAAAAGAACGTAAGGATGTTCTTATGGTTAGTAAAGGGAAATTGCTCAAAAAGAATGTGATTGGTATTAAGAAGGTCAAAAGCAAAAGACTACACAAAAACCAAAAGTTGCTATTGAGCATTGTTGCTACTACTGTAACAAAGTTGGTCTTTGGAAGAGTAGTTGCCCTGAATATATGAAGGATAAGATGAAAGGAGTTTATATTTCAGATATATGTTATGTTATAGAAGTTAACTTAGCGACTTCTACTTTGGGTATTTGATACTTCTTGTGGTTCGCACATTATATCTAATATGCAAGGCCTCAAAAGAAGTAGAACATTAGGAAATGGAGAAGCGGGTCTTCGCATTGGCAATGGAGCAAGAGTTGCTACATTGGCAGTGGGACTATATAGTTTGCATTTACCTTCAGGATTAGTTTTAGAACTTAATAATTGTTATTATGTTCCTGCTATCACAAAAAACATTATTTCGATTTTTGTTTTGGATTTCGAAGGTTTTTCATTTACAATAAAGAACAATTGTTGTTCTGCGTATTTGAATGATATGTTTTATGTCTCCACTAAGTTATAAAATGGTTTATATGTGCTAGACTTAGAAACCCACATCTATAACCACTAGTGGAAAAAACTTCATGTGCTACTTTACAAGTGGTTTAGTTATATTCAAAACGGAGCACTTGACACCCCTAAATTTTGTTTTTTGTGAAAATTAGCAAGTGCTCCGTTTGCCCGGAGCATTTCACTTACTGTTTCTCTATTTTAATTGGGCTGGAACACTTGTTTGATTCCCAGCCAAGTAAAAACAAAAAAAATTGTTCATCTCTCGCCATTTCTCTCTCTCTATTCTTGCTGATGCTCTTCAACTTGCATTCTCTCTTCCTTGTTCTTGAATCTCAACAAAGGTATCCCTAATTCTCTACTCTAATCTTTCTCGCCTCTTTCTCTCTCCTCTGCCTTTAGTTTCTACTTTCTATGGCACCTTTTTTTTCTCATCCGCCATTATTGTAATCCTTTAAGCTTTCTCTCTCTAAAAATGGTGAGGTTTTTCATTTCACTCATCCTCAGGTGGAAGAATACGACGATGCCGAAGACGTCGCTGCTGATACTGACACCTCTTCTCACCAAGGTTTCGTATTTCACTCTATCTCTTCAATTTTTCATAAATTAGGGATTTCGTAACTTTGATGAATTGAATTTCCAAAATTTTGTTAAACTAGAAGGGGAAAGTGCAGAGCATAAACCTAACAGTTATAGGTCTAAACATTTCGACACTTAACAGCGTCGGTGGCGAGTAAAATCAATGAGAGATAATTTATTTTTTGGTTTACATTTTTCATGAATTCCGAGCTTAATTCATTTGCATCACTGGATGAAGGTTCTTATATTTTAGCTTTTCTCGGTTATGGATGTTGTAGTGCATAAATATATGTGGTTTGAATATCTTAATTGTTAAATAATATCAGTTTGTTAAAGCAGTTTTATATGTATATTTGTTAATCTTACATGTAGGCTTGCGGAAAATTTTGGTAAATTGTGGTAAATGATGAATTATCTCAAGTCTTTTATGCTCATAGTGCTAGATTTTGACTGTAGGTTAAACATTTGGTTGGATTTGAGAATGATTATTTAATATCTTTCCTGTGTTCTAGTGGGATGTTGCTGTTTTTTTTTTTTTTTTTTGAAGAACTAGAGTTAATTGTTGAGATTACGTGTGGCAAGCAAATATGAACTGTTTTGTTTGAAGCCCATAGATATATTGAGTGATGGTAAAGTTTGTAGGATGGTTGAACTATAAGGGGTTAAAGGTTTTTTCAGTCAAATCATGACCCTTCCTTTTCAATGAGGTGTTTGGACAGAGTGACAACAATATTTGGATATAGAAAAATGACATGCTTTTATATGTTGAGCCACAATTGATGTCGATACAAGTTTGCTAGTGAAGTCCTTAAGTTTTATTATGCCAACAAGAGGAAAAGTATATTTTTCTCAGACCCATTATATGCTTAATACTGCACAAATTGTATTTCCTGGCACATGGTTGGGTTAGCAGCTGCTCTAGGCAGAATTTTTTATATTCTTTGCTTTTGTTGTTTGGTTGAGGCCTTTAGGGTCAAGAGAAGTATGAATCATTTATTGAAATTTAATAGGGTCGTAAAAGTGTGTATTTTTATTATCTTAAACCCTTAATATGACATTGAGTTTTATATTTTACAAGGAGTTTTAAGTTATTTTTCTTCCGAGACATGAGTTACTACGATTTTATTTATTTGTCTGCAGGAAGATGATTTGGGCAACAAATTTGCAATCGGATTTGGGAGCCCATTTTTCCTCTCCTACTTGGGCTTATGTTGTGAGGAATTAGATCTCATGTTGAGCTTGTGCAATTATCCTAAGATGAATAATTGTAATATAAGCTTGGTGGCCACAAAAGACAAAAGAAAAATAATAAAAGAGAGAAGTTGAAACTTGAAGAGTTTCTTATTCTAGGGGAGCAAATGACAGTACATCAAAAGCAACAACAATTGGCTTTCATTTTTAGAAGTTAATTTCAAGTCTTTAGCAATTTAGGAAAGCAAAGTAAGTTTTGGAAACTTAAGGCTTTTTGGGAGGAGGAAAAATTCTAGTTATATGGAGAATACTAGAGCATCGAATGGGAAGAGTTTTTGGAGGAGAAGATTGCAGCAGCGTTTACGGAAGAGGAGAATAGGATACCGGTGTTACGCAATTACAGTGAATTACGGATTACGGACATCGGTGAAGAATTACAGACTACGGAGCATCGTTCTTTTGGGAGGAATACAGTAGCAGACCTTCTTCTCTTTGTTGTCTTGCTACAATTACTTGATTTGGTAATTTAAGTTATTGGTACAATTAGTATTGGAACTTTGGATTATATGATTTATTTACAGTTTTTCAATTTAACTATGGATTATTTGTTTCTTATTATTATTATTTTTATTCTTAGTATGTTAGGCTAAATCTCTTTAGGGTAGGGAGATATATTTAGCATTGGATTATTGAATTGTGAGAATGAATAAGTTATGATCTTTCTTGTTGGATGATTATGTTTATGCTTTGATTGGATTGATAATATATTTCTATTGTGTTGAACTTGTCAAATTATATTTTAGACCGGCCATCTTTGGTGTAATTTGTTAGTTCAATTGCTAAGATTTTGGCTTGTGATACGTAATTGTCCTCGTTAAATCCGTTAGTAGCAACTAGGTGTTTGATTGGCGACTAAAGCTTGTCGTAACACCTATGGTTATTTAATCCTTTAAGTTGCATAATTCGAGCTTGTGTAATTATGGCTTACGTTTACTTCTTCCTAGCATTCATGCTGCTAATTAATCGAGTCTAGAGAGCTTCTTCTAGATTGTTAGTTAGTTAGACAATATTCCAAGAGCTTATTTGGTTTATTTAAAATTAAGGGAAGTTTGGAATACTTATTTGTGTTCTGGGTTAATGTTAAGGTGTATGCATAGCTTGTCCAATTTTTATTCATGATTTATTATTTCGATGACAAATTAATTTTCCAATGCCAGTATATCTCCCGACCCCTATTTTATTATTTTTGATTATCTCTTTCTTAGTTTAGTTATATAGTAGAAATTATTTATTTAGTAGTTTATTTAGTTAATTGGTATTCTATATATCAAAAACAGGGGATTCTAACTAACACAAGAAATAATAAAATAACTCCAATTGTTTGTGGGATCGACCCCCGACTTACCCGACTATATTATTAGGAGGTTCGAGTTAGGTTTATTTTTGGTAGACACGCGACAGTCGTACCAAAATTCTTGTTCTTCGTTATGTGCTGAAAATTTATAGTTCTGTCGATAGGGGAATCTGGAGGTAAAGGGAAAGGAAGGGATTAAATTTCTTTTGTTTAGATACAACATAGAGGAAATGAAGGGAAAGTAATTGGAAGATTTTATTTTCCTTCCCCTAAAAGAAATGGATGGTCATTGATCAGTACGAGAGGGTAGATGGGGATAGAAATCAGACTAGCAAGACACTTGTTGTTAAGAAGGTAATGCCTGCTATGTCTCACAAGCAAGCTGCTGTTAATAGTACTTTCTAATATATACGATGTTCAGTGGATTAGACCAATGCTAACATCTAAAAATGGGTCTCTGTTCTGTTTCTTTGTTTTGCAGTATAACATAACTGCGGAAAGAGAAGCAGAGTTAATTCGCCCCTTGCCAATCTTGCATAAGATAATGGATTATCTTCTAGGGTTGCTAGATCAGCCTTATGATGATAGGTTCCTTTGCTTGTATAATTTCATGTGGGATAGGATGAGGGCAATACGAATGGACCTGAGAATGCAACACATCTTTAATGATAAGGCGATAACTATGCTGGAGCAAATGGTTTGTATTAAATCCTATCCTAGCACCATAGTTAACTCCAAACATGTTATATGCGAGAAGATTATTGTGTGTCATTGATGTCAGTATGTCTGAGTTGTTTGCTTTATGAATTTGAGTTGATTCATTGCATCAGATACCAAAAGAAGAAACATTTAGGAGTTCTTGGCTTCTTCTAAACTTATAATAAGAGCTATTATATGATTTAGGCATAAGTCAAGATGGACTTAGGACACCTATAGGCAGTGGCTCACTTTTGTTGCTGCTTTCCTTTCCTACGTATGATTGGTCTTACTGTGCTTCTGCATAGACTTCCCATACTGTTTTTCAGTTTTTGAAGGCATCCGATATGGAGGGGAGTATCTCCTGCAGTCTTGGGTGTTGTGGCTGTATTTTCTTCTTATCTGTGGTTTTAATTTTTAAAATGGTTCTCGCTACATGTGCTTTTGTTAGTATTTTCCGACTTCTGTTAAGCTCATGTGTTCTTTGTTGCTCTTTTTTATTGTGTCAATGTGATCTCTCTATTGATTCAGTGTGTTGATCTTTTTCTAGCCCTTCTTTTATTGGTCAGAGAGGCTAAATGGATGATTACTAGAAGTTTCATAATATTTGGATCTAATCCTGATATATAATTTTTTAGATACGGCTTCACATAATAGCTATGCATGAATTGTGTGAATTCTCAAGAGGAGAAGGCTTTATAGAGGGATTTGACTCTCACCTCAATATTGAACAGATGAACAAAACATCCGTCAAATTATTTCAGATTTATGATGATCATAGAAAGAGAGGAATATTTATCCCCACGGAAAAGGAATTCGTGGCTATTATACTCTGCTTAAACTAGACAAACATCCCGGTTACAAACTAAGTCATGCGTGATGTCAATTCATTTCTTCTTACAACTTCTAACATTTCGTTTAATTTTTGAACATTATGAAAAAAGTATTTGATTGGAGAATCTCATGTAGGTAGAACCTGCAGAGCTTTCGCTTTATCTTGCTAAGATGACAGTTGAGATAAGGCAAACACTAGAAGTTCTATTTGCCCGTGATGCAAGGTTGTTCCCTGATAAAAGTTTTGTTGCGGGTTCATTATAAGATTGGATAATAACTAGCATGATCTGTGTATTTCAGATCCTATAGAACTAGCAACTTTATAGCTTTTTTGAGGCATGCGAGGAAAGCAAGCTATCTTCAAGCATGTCTAATGCACGATCACTTCTCAAAGGTACGAGTTCAATGCTGCTTGTGTTAAATTTAGTCCTTCAAAGCTTCCCAAAAGCTTTTTTGAGTGTGCCCACTTGACACAGTCCTTGTCTGATCATGGTCTACTGCATACACAAAACTAGTTTTTAGGCCTGGGAGATGTCTTGGGGTTATTTTTTTTGTTACATTTTAGTAGCTCAAGAAACTAATATCATTTGCATCCATTACGCAATTTGTCTCGCCTTTCGTTGTGGCTTGTCTTTCTGTTCAGCTGTTCGATTGCAATCGTTATTTCAAGCTTTCAAAACTTATGCTACGAAAGGATATTAAGGTCAGTGGGCGGGCGCGGATGTGTCGTTGTTGCACCGCACCCGGTCCAAAGATAAAATTTCTCCTACTCTCTTCTACACTAAGGTAGTATAGTGGAAGTAGGGGTCGTATCCACAGGGAAACAGGGACGAGTTTATATTCAGCGTGATTCGAAACCTCGATTAAGCTAAGGGCCGAGAAACCTAATAATAATTACAAAAGATAAAATTTCTCCTACTCTCTTCTACACTAAGGTAGTATAGTGGAAGTAGGGGTCGTATCCACAGGGAAACAGGGACGAGTTTATATTCAGCGTGATTCGAAACCTCGATTAAGCTAAGGGCCGAGAAACCTAATAATAATTACAAAAGGGGGGTTTCAAGTTGATAATAAGCAAACTAAAACTAACTAGCATATAAACAAAACGAGAAATCAATTATGGAAAGATCTTGAATCCGATTAACATCCACTTCAATTCATTATCGATCCTTGAACATCCACTCTAATTATTTCCATAATTATCTATTGTCGAGAATTAATCTCGTGTTCTCCTTATTCTTAGTTGAATAGCACGATCGGCGTGACTATAAAACCCTAACTAAAGGATAACCTAGTCCGATCTCGCGTCTAAGTTCAATCCAATAGCAGCAATAAACACGAGAGAACCAATAGACACGCTAATGTCATACACGCGATAAACATTCAACAGTTGATTCAATTTCCCTAAGAAATAACCGAGAAGATCTGCATCTGAGTTACTCCCTAGTTTGCTACCAAATGATAAAAGAACAAAACAATCCGATTCTATTCTTAAATCTAGCATTAGATTAATCACACAATCAAACTAGTAACGTTCCTAGCATAATTATGCAACAATCATAAATCACAAGCATAGAAATTGAATCATAATCAAGGAAAAGAGAAAGAGAGGAAAGATCTCACAATAACGGTTGAAGCTTCATGTTAATTGATCCAAGAACGATTCAAGCTACAATCCGATAGCAAAAACCAAATCCATAATTGAAATCCCTAAAAACTAAACTAAGAAATGAGAACTAAAACTAGGAAATGAAAAACAAAGAAATGGAAATGAAGAACAAAGAGGAACGAAGAAGGAAAGATGAAAAGAGAATCATGAAGAAGGAAGGATGAGGAGAGGAGTATCCTCTCTCTCCCCTCAAGCTTGCCACTCCAAGGTCTACATTTCAGCTCTCCTCTTCGTACTTCTCTTCATCTCCCCTCAAAAGTTAGGTTTTAGGAGGCTTTTAAACCCCGCACAAAATCGTGGCCCCAAGCCGACTTAAGCGTCGCGAGTCACGCAACCGATCGCGAGTCGCGAAGGGGACTCGCCATCCCGCACAAATTGCTTGGCACGCGCGGGTCGCGAGCCGCGGCGGTCATCGCGAGTCGCGAGGGGCGGGGTCGCGAGGTGCGACGGCCCTCGCGAGTCGCGAGCTCTGGGCGATGGGCGCCGGGCGATGAGGCCCGGGCGGCTCGGCTTTGCGAGCGTGCGAGTGTGCGGTCCGCCGTGCGATGGCTGGCGTGCGAAGCTGCTGTGCTTGGTTGGTGATGACACTGGCTCGCTGGGTTGACGTGAGCTGTGTAGGTGGTCGAAGTTACGCGCATGCTTGGTGCTTAGAGCTTCCGATGATTGCCCATTATGCTCCGATGCCAAATCTCCCAAGCTCTCCAAAGACAACTTCAATTAAACATCATTCAAATCCATTTCATCTTGAAAGCTCGGAATACATGACGTTAATACAAATTATCTCGCAAAGCTCCGAACTTCCGCTAAGGGCTAAATAAAACACGAATGTTAACAATTACAATCAAACCCTTAGCAAAGTGCACCCAAAATAACGCAAAAACATCGTATAACTTGAGCGTATCAAATACCCCCACACTTGAACTTTACTCGACCTCGAGTAAACTCAAAAATGAGAAATACCAATTAAATCATCGCCCAAGCTATCGAAACCAACCTACACTCCCCATCAACTACATCATCATCATCACATCTTAACAAAATACGCTCAAAACCTAAACGTAAGGGATGATGATTCCCCCACACTTAGATTCAAGCTCACCTGAAATATACAAAGACGCGACAACAATAATAACCAGCAACCAAAATGTGAGCTCAAATCCTGAAGGATCTCAAAGGAATTGAACTCACTCCAACGCCACAATCAAAATGACAACTCGCCTAAAACCTCAAAAGATGAACTACTCCTACTATTACAACCAACCTAGATAAGCAAGCCATGGAACAAAGACAAAAAAGGATAAATTCCATGCTTACTCCCAAAAACAATCAATCAATCAAAAGAAAGTGAAAGCCAAAACAAATCTCCGGCAAATGAGTCTTCAAAATACATAATTCTCTCTTAATCTCTCATTTTGCCTAGGAGCCCTTTCGGGTTTTCATCCTAGCTTCTCACATTTCTTTTTTTCATCTCACCATCCTACCCGCTCAATATAAGCCACTTTTTTGCATAGGTTGCCCTTTCGGGTTTTCAACCTATCCGGGCCCCCAATTTTGCCCGAGTCGCCCGTCCTTGCGGGTTTTCAACTCAGCGGGATTCATTTCATCATTTTTTTTTTATATATTTTTTTTTATTTTTTTATATTTTTTTTCATTTTCATTTTTTTTTTCATTTTTTTTTTCAAATTGAAATAAATACAACATAAATACAACATAGATACATGAGAATGAGAATACCCTCCCCCCTACTTAAACTACACATTGTCCTCAATGTGACGACAATTAGAAGAAAAAGTAAACTGAAAATGGGGGGAGAAAATCGAAAATCGGGTAAATCGAAGATCAAATGCTCAAGACTCATGACCAAACAATCCGTCAAACTCAAATTTCTTAACAACACCAACTCAAATCTCCGAAATCAACTCACAACCCTCTCCCTCAAATCACTCAAACAAATGGCAAATTCAAAAGTTTTAAATTTTTGAGATTGACACCTAGCTCAAGAGATCGAAAAGATACAACAATCTCCTTGTTCCAATTTAGCCAACTCCTAGCGGTTGAACTCTTCCCAACGGGTTTTCTTTTGTGGACTTGGGCTCAAAGTGGATTATGATTTGTTGTGGTTCTTTTGAGTGGGTGGGCGGTGGGTGAAAGAAAATTTGTTGTGGTGGTGGGAATTTGATAAGAAATAAAAGAAAAGAAAGAAAATAAGAAGGGTCTCGGGTTGCCTCCCGAGAAGCGCTGTTGTTTAAAGTCGTTAGCTCGACTTAATACCTTAAGCTTAATCATTGGGTTGTGCTCCATGTGTGACAATGGTGGTTCCATGTCAATCTCCACTTCAAGTACCTGCAAAATTGATTGAGAGAAACTCTTGCAATGCATTGTTAGTGCCTAGCTTACTACATCATGGTTGAGCATATAACATCAGATTATATCCAAAACCTAGCATTAAGTCAACAACAAACATCAACTAGTAGTACTCCTAGCTAATCCAAGTCATGACCATTAATATCAATATTTAAAGCTAGACAATAACCAAACAATAAACCGTCAATAGCTTCAATCAATCATTCCCAAGATAGTTTAAGCAACAAGTTCCATGCTTCTTGTCCAAAATACGAAAGTGAAATACATAGAGCTCAATGGAAGATGAAAACAAGAAACTAAAACAAAAAGGGAATTCTTTATATGAGTGGTCAACCAAAAACAAAGAGCACAAACAATACCATCCACAAATCACGCTAAATACAAACAAGTAACACCGTTTCCCCGGCAACGGCGCCAAAATTTGGGCGGGCGCGGATGTGTCGTTGTTGCACCGCACCCGGTCCAAAGATAAAATTTCTCCTACTCTCTTCTACACTAAGGTAGTATAGTGGAAGTAGGGGTCGTATCCACAGGGAAACAGGGACGAGTTTATATTCAGCGTGATTCGAAACCTCGATTAAGCTAAGGGCCGAGAAACCTAATAATAATTACAAAAGGGGGGTTTCAAGTTGATAATAAGCAAACTAAAACTAACTAGCATATAAACAAAACGAGAAATCAATTATGGAAAGATCTTGAATCCGATTAACATCCACTTCAATTCATTATCGATCCTTGAACATCCACTCTAATTATTTCCATAATTATCTATTGTCGAGAATTAATCTCGTGTTCTCCTTATTCTTAGTTGAATAGCACGATCAGCGTGACTATAAAACCCTAACTAAAGGATAACCTAGTCCGATCTGCGTCTAAGTTCAATCCAATAGCAGCAATAAACACAGAAAACCAATAGACCTGCTAATGTCATACACGCGATAAACATTCAACAGTTGATTCAATTTCCCTAAGAAATAACCGAGAAGATCTGCATCTGAGTTACTCCCTAGTTTGCTACCAAATGATAAAAGAACAAAACAATCCGATTCTATTCTTAAATCTAGCATTAGATTAATCACACAATCAAACTAGTAACGTTCCTAGCATAATTATGCAACAATCATAAATCACAAGCATAGAAATTGAATCATAATCAAGGAAAAGAGAAAGAGAGGAAAGATCTCACAATAACGGTTGAAGCTTCATGTTAATTGATCCAAGAACAGTTCAAGCTACAATCCGATAGCAAAAACCAAATCCATAATTGAAATCCCTAAAAACTAAACTAAGAAATGAGAACTAAAACTAGGAAATGAAAAACAAAGAAATGGAAATGAAGAACAAAGAGGAACGAAGAAGGAAAGATGAAAAGAGAATCATGAAGAAGGAAGGATGAGGAGAGGAGTATCCTCTCTCTCCCCTCAAGCTTGCCACTCCAAGGTCTACATTTCAGCTCTCCTCTTCGTACTTCTCTTCATCTCCCCTCAAAAGTTAGGTTTTAGGAGGCTTTTAAACCCCGCACAAAATCGTGGCCCCAAGCCGACTTAAGCGTCGCGAGTCGCGCAACTGATCGCGAGTCGCGAAGGGGACTCTGCCATCCCGCACAAATTGCTTGGCACGCAGGTCGCGAGCCGCGACAGTCATCGCGAGTCGCGAGGGGCAGGGGGTCGCGAGGTGCGACAGCCCTCGCGAGTCGCGAGCCTGGGCGATGGGCGCTGGGCAGTGAGCGCTGGGCAGCTCGGCTTTGCTGAGCGTGCGAGTGTGCGGTCTGCTGTGCGATGGCTGGCGTGCGAAGCTGCTGTGCTTGGTTGGTGATGACACTGGCTCGCTGGGTTGACGTGAGCTGTGTAGGTGGTCGAAGTTACGCGCATGCTTGGTGCTTAGAGCTTCCGATGATTGCCCATTATGCTCCGATGCCAAATCTCCCAAGCTCTCCAAAGACAACTTCAATCAAACATCATTCAAATCCATTTCATCTTGAAAGCTCGGAATACATGACGTTAATACAAATTATCTCGCAAAGCTCCGAACTTCCGCTAAGGGCTAAATAAAACACGAATGTTAACAATTACAATCAAACCCTTAGCAAAGTGCACCCAAAATAACGCAAAAACATCGTATAACTTGAGCGTATCAGTCAGTCACAAATTTTGGGTCGTGTTATTCCTGAACTGTCAGACACTTTGCTATATCTTGTTATTGAACTAAATCTGTACTCTTCTCATTCTCCCCCTATCTTTATTTATGCCCTTGATGACACATCAAAATACAACGCATGCATACATATGTACTCACCCTATCTGGAAAAAAAATCCACGTTGCTCCGTATTACACAGTTTTGCTGTTTGATGATCATGCTATGTGTTATTCTTATCTGTACTTTATTCACTGTAAGAGTGTCCAAATATATTGATGACCCTCGTGTATATGATGTAAGCGATTATCAAATATAGATATGAGGTTGATGGGGTGAGGAAGCATTATGCACTTTAAGAGAATATCAAGCCATCAGTTGTGTCATAGCCACTTAATTAGTATACTTATGTTGTCGCTATATCTCCCAAAGAATTGCGATTATTTGAATGTGTAGTGATGTAGTTTTTGATTTGTTTTCTTTTGTATGCTCATATATATGGTTATTGTGTTGTGCGGAATCATGGTAAGCCAACCGAGTCATTCGCCCGAGCTAGTGCTAAATAACTTCACGACAAGGCTTGGTTGTCGCGTTGGAAGGTCTCTTCGTTTCCTCTTTTACATTAGTATTCGATCTTGTGATACCGTAATAAGCGATATCTCAAAAATAGATTAAAGATGAAGATTAAGACTAAAACCGACATTTGGTTGATAATCGCGACCAAATAAAGATAGTGACAAGCTTTCGAGAGGCATGTTTCTATCCTAAAATTAATCTAGCATGCCATTCTCTTTTCTACTCTCCTCTATTTAAAGAATACGCCATGCAACTTTAAAGCCAAAGATAGAGCAAGATATACTCGAGTAGATTGGAATAAGCCAAAAACTTGTTACTCATTATGCTGCTGGTCAGCAGGGGTAGCAGGTTATAATTTTTTTTCAAATAAGGCTCAAGTGCTCCAATTGTATGGAAAAACCGGAGCACTTGTGTAACCAAGTGCTCCGGTTTTCCTTTAACAACCGGAGCACTTGACTTATTTTGAGCATATAAAATTCACAAGTGCTTCGATTTTTTATACAAATGGAGCACTTGGGAATCTAAGTGCTGGGTTGACAACCGGAGCACTTGATAAATGCTCAAGTGCTCGTATGGCGTCTGCTATGGGTCTAATACGGAGCACTTGTATGGTTTTTAACCGGAGCCCTTGATGTTTTTTCCACTAGTGAACATAGACAGCAAGAAACATATAGCAAATTATTCCAACCCCACATAGGATTAGGCCACATTAGCTTAAAGCAAATTGAGAAATTTCATGAAGATGGAATTCTCAAATCATTTGATTTCGAATCATTTGATACTTGTGAGTTTTGCTTGATGGGGAAAATGACAAAGTCTCTTTTCACAAGTTGAAGTGAAAGGGTCAATGACCTTTTAGCCCTCATGCATACTGATGTGTGCGGACCTATGAGTACTTTGGCTAGGGGAGGGTATGCTTACTTCATAACTTTTACTGATGACGTTAGTATATTTGGATATGTTTACCTCATGCGACTTAAGTCGGAATCCTTTGAAAAGTTCAAGGAATTCCAAAATGAACTACAAAACCAACTTGGGAAGAAAATTAAGGAATTACGATCCGATCATGGGGGTGAATATTTATCTTAAAAATTATTTCATCATTTGAACGATTGTGGAATACTTTCACAATGGACTCCACCAGGAGCACCACAGTTAAATGACGTTTCCGAAAGAAGGAATCGAACTATATTAAAAATGGTTTGATCTATGATGAGTCTTGTTGTTCTTCCTATTTAAATTTGGGGATTCGCTCTTGAAACAGAGGCATTCATACTTAACAAAGCACCATCCAAAGTAGTAGAGAAGACACCATATGAGATGTGGACTGGAAACATTCCAAAATTGACTTTTCAGAGGATATGGGGTTGTGAAGCTTATGTAAAACGTTTACTCTCTGATATGCTTTCACCAGATCCGATAATGGTCTCTTTGTGGGTTACCCAAAAGAGACTAATGGATACTATTTCTACAACCAACGCGAAAACAAAGTGATTGATGCACGTAATGGTGTCTTTTTGGAAAAGGAGTTTATTTCCAAAAAACAAGTGGGAGTAATGTATGTCTTGAAGAAATTCGACATGAGCAAAAAATTGATGAGGTTAACACCTCTTTAGAGGCGGCCTAGCATGAACATTCTCAGGAGGCGGTGCATTCAATTCATGTACCTCCTACCGTCCCACTTGGAGATACTCTATGCGAAGTCCCTCGACCTAATGAGGTAGAAACTTCTTCTGTTGTTCCCCAACGTAGGTCTAGTAGGACCATCATTCCATTAAAAAGATATATTAATTTCCTTTTGACTGAAATTTCTAAATAACGATTTTAGAATTGGAAGAACCTACTAACAAGATGCTTTGGAGAGTCGAGACTCCGAAAAATGGCTTGAGGCCATGAAATCTGAAATGGATTCCATGTCTGAAAATTAAGTGTGAAACTTGGTTGATTTTCCTGATGGGGTAAAACTCATTGGATGGAAATAGATTTTCAAGTTGAAATCAGACAGGGATGGAAACATTAGTGTTTTTTAAGCAAGGTTGGTGGCGAAAGGTTTCAAACAAATTAATGGTATTGACTATGATGAAACCTTCTCACCAGTAGCCATGCTAAAGTCCATTAGGAGAATCCTTGCGATTATTGCCTTTCATGACTATGAAATATGGCAGATGGATGTCAAAACTTCTTTCTTGAATGAGTTCTTGAAACAAGATGTGTACATGACATAATTTCAAAGTTTTGAAGATCCGAAAAATTCAGGGAGGGTATGAAAGTTTAAGAAGTCCATTTATGGACTAAAGAAAACAGCAAGGAGTTGGAGCCTCATATTTGATGAGGTAGACAAGAAATTTGGCTTTCTCATAAATGAAGAAGAATCTTGTGTATACACATCGTTGCACAAGTTGGACAAAGCAACCCAAGTCCGTATAGGATTGGGTTGGCCGGCCACAAAGGGGAAAGGGAGGAGAATTAGTTATCCTAATTTACCTAGTATTCTTCTATTATATATATGATATAATATTAGGTCTTAGGCATCACTTCATTAAGTAGTTTCTTTTCACAAAAGAGAGAGAGGTTGAGAAACCCTAGACTCCTCCCTATAGTCGGCGCATATACCATCAAAAGTGAGAGAATTCTTCTCTTCCGTTCTAGCAGACGTTGGTGTTCAACTGGTGCTCGTGGACTGATTAGAGGAGCGACACTTGGGGTTCTCAGATCTTCGAAGCTTGCATACAATAGGGAAATCACGCTACAAAGGTTGTACATCTAATCCATATTGATTGATTCATGTGTTTGATTATGTTTGCGATCCTATGATAGATGTTAGGAAATTATTTCCTGAAATTCCGCTATATTTGCATCTATATGTTCTTATTGTAGTATCAGTTTTGCCTAATTCATAATATTCATATGATCATGATTTGTATGTAAAGTTATTATTTTAATTCAATTAAGGGAGCATTTTTTATGGCTTGAATTTACATAATTAATATTTGATATTAATTGATTGGAAATTATAAATATTTGATTTATTTGTGATTTATGCTCAAAATATATTTATAAAGGTCTGAATTTTTTTTATTGGATGAAAGTAATAGTTATTTTCTCTCTAATTTTGGGATTTTTAATAAATATTTTGTTAGATATAAGATTCTAGTGTTTAATTAGATTAATCATTAAAATAATTTATTAACAATTAAAGATTTGATTTTTAATTTGTTTAAAAAATCTAATGTTCATCACCCACATAGATCTAAAATAATATGATGGAATAACATAATTTGATTATTTTTCCACTAATTTTCGGATATTTGTCGTATTATTTGTGAATTTTAGTTAAATTCTATGTTTAATCTTATTATTCATAAATTTAAGGATCACAATTAAAATATTTGATTTTATTTGTAATGACAATTCAATAGATCACCCTAATTTTTAATTCTTGTTAGATTTAATTGTTAATTTTCTGAATTTTTTGTATATTAATTCATTTTTTGCTCTAATTTTTAATTCTTGTTAGATTTAATGTTTAATAAAGATTATGCATTGAAATATAATCTTAACAAACCTAAAATTCTATTTGAGTTTTAATTTGTTGATTTATTCAAATTTTCTGCCTAATTTTCTGATTATTAATACCTAAAAATCCTTAATATTTAAAAAAAATGGATTAAGATTAGTTTAAATTTATTGTAAACTGTTACCCAAATTTAAAAAGGAAGTCGACCATGGTTGGGTGGCCCACCGGTGACGGTGGAACCACGGTGGCTGGCGGGAGGAACCTGAAAATGGACTGAGAAAGACGGCGCTAGCACGACAGGGTGGGCGGCGCGTGTTTGACGTGCGCAGCTCTACCCTTCCCTACGTGCTGCTAGCTGGCGTTGGCGACTTTTGTTGTCGGCGTCTGCTAGTGGGTAGCTGGTAGGTGAGGATGGTGATGCGCGTCGCGACTGCTTCTTGCTGGCGGTTGTCACTGATGGATGGTGTTCCAGCGTGTGTGTGTGTGGTGATGTTCGTGCTGTTAGCGTGTTGCGTGGTAGCTGTTGGCTGGCAGCCTTGTGCTGCTGATCAACAGCAAATTCAAAAAAAAAAATTGGGAAAATCTAATTTTCTAGGTTGAGCATAAATCCTGAAGTTTCCTTTGATGCAAATTTGTGAGTAATAATAAGTTATTGTCATATTTAAATTGTAATCTGAATTGAAATAATAAGATTTCCTAAATAATTTCTAACTTAAATCAGTTAAGTTTTATAATTATTATGGAAAATTTTATTCGCTTATTAATTGTTAATAAGTAAATGGTTTGTATTTATTTTATTTTGATATTATAAATACGTGGATGTTTAATGTAATTTTATTGATATTATATTTGAGTGTTTTGCAGGGATATACCAGGGTAATAGAGCATTTTTTGGGGATATACCTCACTATATTTTTTTTGTGGGGATATACCAACCTAAATTTAAGTTTTGTTAAAAGGTACCAAAAACACTATTTCTGGCGAGAAAGTCAAATTTCCGGCCTTTGACTTGCTTAATTACTCTTTGTATAGTGCCTGATATTCAATTGCTTCTATTACATTTGTTTCCCTCCGACTTCCTCACTGTCACTTTGTGGCTCACTCGCGAGTTCCTACCAAGTCAAAGGCCGGAAATTTGACTTTCTCGCCGGAAATAGTGTTTTTGGTACCTTTTAACAAAACTTAAATTTAGGTTGGTATATCCCCACAAAAAAAAAATTGTGAGGTATATCCCCACAAAATGCCCTATTACCCTGGTATATCCCCGCAAAAAACTTATTATATTTTGCATGTTATAACTAGAATGAACCAAATTAGGATAGAAAATACGATCTGCGAATTGTTAAATTTGAATGTAAATTAAATACGATATGTGAATCGTTAAATTTGAATGTAAATTATATACGATCTGCGAATCGTTTGTATTTTTGTAAATTTAAATTTTCGATATTTACAAAATTCAAATTATGTAATCAAAGCATGAGGATCCGAAGAGTTTTAAGGATTGTGATCCATGGAGATTTAAGGAAAGATTCAAGAAGATTAGTTCTTTTCCTAAGTTAAGGGGTCATACCATATCATTTTAATTATTGCTTTTATTAGTTTTAGCATTTATTTTGTTTGAAATGCTTGCTTTCTGAAGTTTATAAGTGTGGTTAATTATGCTATGTGTTCACTTATAATTGACCATATTAGTAAACTTCAGTCCCAAAAGTAATATTGAGTTTTAATTATTTTTCCAAACAACACCTATAAAGCCTTAGATTATGAGTAATTGGTTCTGCCGAAGCAGGGTGTTACTCACAATTTCGGGGATAATAGGGTAGGTTTTTGAAACTTACATCTTATTTGGTTTAACTCAACAAAATCATCAAAAGATAAAGTTTTGGGTTTTGAAGCTAATAGATAGGAGTAAACAAGAAAATGTTAACCTGAATTATAATTAGTAAAGTGTTTACTTACCTCAACTACTATACAATAAAGGCAGGGCCAAAGTCCGTTTGATTGTAGTGGGAGAAGATCTTGGTTATTTCATTATTCAATGGGGGACTTTCATATTGAATAAAGTGTAGTAGTTATTTAAAATTTGTTGGGATTTAATACATTATACCCCCTATGTTTCTTCATTTTCTATGTTGTACCACAATCGTTTAAAAGCTCTACATTGTACCCTTAAACTTAGCTTTTTTAATATATATAGTGCCCGATTGCCGACTAGGTGCCATAAATTTTGTTACCTTTTTGTGATTTTTAGGAGCTATGTTAACTTGCTTATAGTTTTACTATTAAAGGACACATCTTATAAGCAAGATTAGTTCATTAGATTACAGATTGTAGACAAAATATTTGCCTTCGAGTTAATAGTAAGGACAAAGTGCATAAATCTGGTAAATTTAAGGGTATCATATGGAATTTCAAAAATATTGGGGTACAACATAGAAATCAAAGAAACACAAGGGTATAACGTAGAAAAACCCAAATTTGTTTAATTGATGCTTTTGATAAACATTGATTGAATTATTGCTTTATTATTTGTTGTAGCAATTATGTCTAGTAACAATAACAACAACAACTCTACTTGTAATTTGCGCTCTGTCATTTGGAAGGACAAACTGAATGTTGAACGTTTCATTGCAAGTGAAAGGGATATGAGAATCGTTCTCGGAACTGAAAAGTTTTAAAACTTTCACATGCAAGGAGAGGAAGCACCCTTGTAAGAATTGCATAGAATGCTAACTCAAGCCGAGAGTAACATCCCTAACAAATAAAAAAAAGAATGTAAGGATGTTCTTATGGTTGGTAAAGGGAAATTGCTCAAAAGGAATGTGATTGGTATTAAGAAGGACAAAAGAAAAATACTACACAAAAACCAAAAGTTGCTATTGAGCATTGTTGTTACTACTATAACAAAGTTAGTCTCTAGAACAGTAGTTACCCCAAATATCTGAAGGATAAGAGGAAAGGAGTTTCTACTTCAGATATATGTATGTTATAGAAGTTAACTTAGCGACTTCTGCTTCTTGGGTATTTGATACTGCTTGTGATTCGTACATTATTTGTAATATGCAAGGCCTCAAAAGAAGTAGAACATTAGGAAATGGAGAAGTGGATCTTTGCGTTGGCAATGGAGCAAGAGTTGCTACATTGGCAGTGGGAGTATATAGTCTGCATTTACCTTTAGGATTAGTTTTAGAACTTAATAATTGTTATTATGTTCCTGCTATCACAAAGAACATTATTTCGATTCATGTTTTAATTTGGATTCCGAAAGTTTTTCATTTACAATAAAGAACAATTGTTGTTCTGTGTATTTGAATGATATGTTCTATGTCTCCGCTAAGTTATCAAATGGTTTATATGTGTTAGACTTAGAAACCCACATCTATAACATAGACAGCAAGAAACATAAAGCAAATTATTCCAACCCTGCATACTTATGGCATTATCGATTAGGCCACATAAGCTTAAAGCGCATTGAGAATCTTCATATATATGGAATTTTCAAATCATTTAATTTCATTTGGTACTTGTGAGTTTTACTTGATAGAGAAAATGACAAAGTCTCCTTTCACAGGTTCCAGAGGGCCAATGACCTTTAAGCCCTCATACATACTTATGTGTGCGGACCTATGAGTACTTTGACTAGGGGAGGGTATGGTTGCTTCATTACTTTTACCGATAATGTAAGCAGATTTGGATATGTTTACCTCATGCGGCGTAAGTCAGAATCCTCTGAAAAGTGCAAGGAATTCCAAAACGAAGTACAAAACCAACTTGCGAAGAAAATTAAGGCATTACGATCCGATCGTGGTGGTGAATATTTTTCTCAATAATTTGGTGATTGGAAGGATTGTATAATACTTTCACAATGGACTCCACTAGGAACACCACACTTAAATGACGTTTCTGAAAGAAGGAATCGAACTCTATTAGTTATGGTTCGATCTATGATGAGTCTTGCTATTCTTCCTATTTCATTCTGGGGATTCTCTCTTGAAACAACGGCATTTATATTTAATTTAACAGAACACCATCCAAAGTAGTAGAGAAGACACTATATGAGATGTTGACTGAAAACGTTCCAAAATTGTCTTTTTTAAGGATATGGGGTTGTGACGCTTATTTAAAACGTTTACTCTCTGATAAGCTTTCACCCAAATCCGATAAATGTCTCTTTGTCGGTTACTCAAAAGAGACTAAGGGATACTATTTCTACAACCAAAGCGAAAACAAAGTGTTTGTTGCTCGTAATAGTGTCTTTCTGGAAAAAGGAGTTTATTTCCAGAAAACCAAGTGGGAGTAATGTATATCTCGAAGAAATTTGAGATGAGCAACAAATAGATGAGGTTAACACCTTGTTAGAGGCGGCCCACATGAAAATGCTCAGGAGGCGGTGCATTCAATTCACGTACCTCCTACCGTCCCACTTGGAGATACTTCATGCGAAGTCTCTCGACCTAATGAGGTAGAAACTTCTTCTGTTGTTCCCCAATGTAGGTCTAGTGTGTAGAACCATCATTCCGTCAAAAAGATATATTGATTTCCTTTTGATTGGATGTTCTGAAATAATGATTTTAGAATCAGAAGAACCTACTAGCTACAAAGATGCTTTGGAGAGTCAATACTCCGAAAGATGGCTTGAGGCCATGAAATCTAAATTGGATTCCATGTCTGAAAATCAAGTATGGGACTTTGTTGATTTGGCTGATGTGGTAAAACCCATTGGTGCAAATGGATTTTCAAGTTGAAAACAGACAAGGATGGAAACATCAGTGTTTTCAAAGCAAGGTTGGTGGCAAAAGGTTTCAAACAAATTCATGGTATTGACTATGATGAAACCTTCTCACTAGTAGCCATGCTAAAGTCCATTAAGATATTCCTTGTAATTGTTGCCTTTCATGACTATGAAATATGGCAGATGGATGTCAAAACTACTTTCTTAAATGGGTTCTTGAAAAGAGGATGTGTACATGACACAAACTCAAGGTTTTGAAGATCCAAAAAATCCAGGGAGGGTATGCAAGTTAAAGAAGTCCATTTATGGACTAAAGTAAGCATTAAGGAGTTTTGATGAGGCGGTCAATAATTTGGATTTCTTATAAATGAAGAGGAATCTTGTGTATATAAGAAGTTAAGTGGGAGTAGTATTACTTTTTTGGTCTTGTATGTGTTAGACATACTTCTCATAGGAAATGATAAAACCATACTAGAGTCAGTCAAGGAATGACTTAAAAATTGTTTCTCAATGAAAGAACTAAGAGAGGCAGAGGACATCTTGGGAATCAAGATCTATAAAGACATATCGAAAAGGCTGATTGGACTTAGTCAAGAGACTTACATTGATAAGGTTCTTGCAAGGTTCAAGCTGGAAAACTCCAAAAAGAGGTTTCATTCCCGTGCAACATGGCATAATACTTGGCAAGACTGAGTGTCCTTCGAGTCCTGATGAGGTCAAGCGTATGGGTAATCTTCCCTATGCTTCCGCAGTAGGATCCATTATATATGCCATGATATGCACTCGACCAGATGTTGCATATGCTTTGAGTATATGCAGCTAATACCAGTCAAATCTAGGGGGATGTGCACTGGAAGGCAGCAAAGAATATCCTTAAGTACTTATGAAGGACTAAAGGATATTTCTTGGTTTATGGTGGAGATAATGAGTTGGTTGTTACTGGATACACCGATGCAAGCTTCCAGAGTGACAAAGATGATTTTCGATCCCAATCTGGTTTCATATCTTGTCTCAATGGAGGAGCTGTGAGCTGGAAGAATTCTAAGCAGAGCACCATCGCGGAATCTACAACAGAGGCTGAGTATATTGCAGCGGCAGATGCAGCAAAAGAAGTTGTTTGGATCAAAAGGTTCATTGGTGAACTTAGTGTAGTTCCTAGCATTGAGAATGGCATTGAGTTGTATTGTGACAACAATGGTGCCATTACTCAATCTAAGGAACCCAGATCACACCAAAGGTCTAAACATGTGCTCAGGATATTCCATCTTATTCGAGAGATCGTCGGAAGACGAGATGTGAAAGTAAGCACGGTTCACACTTAGGATAATGTTGCAGATCCTGTGACTAAACCGTTTTCTCAACCTAAGCATGAGAGTCATAATAGGTCTATGGGGATGGGAGAATAGCTTTAGGTTGTTTACTTCATGTTTACAATTGTAAAGACATTTATTATGCTTTGAATGTTTATCAATAAAATTTCATTTCTTATTTAATTATTTGGTTTATCATTAAATAAAATGTGCAAATAATTTGTGTTTTCAAATAGAATTTATCGAAAACGTTTTAATAATGGAACCCTATAAAGTGAACTAAAATCACAATTTATTTAAAGTCCCTAGTCTAAATCACTAAAGTGGACATAAGTGATTTATTTGAAAACTAGTATATAATTAATTGATAGCGTATTTCCATGGGCAATGGAGACAGAGATGTCTAATTGATTATATGGATGTATATTTGATACATTGAGACTTGACCGAATTATATTCTAAAAGTAGAACCAAACTACTATATTTAGTGGATTCCTTAGACATGAGTATGTCTTAATAACCACAATATAATAAGTTTAACCTTGATGTTGTTAAACGTCGCGCCGTAAGAGGAGGTTATAAAGATAGTGATCAGGTGGACTAAGAATTGAGCGGGAGTTATGGTCATACAAGAGTGGATAAGTCCTCCGATTAAATAGGAAAAGTGTCTGGGACTCTTGATGAGCGAGAACTGAACAATTGCATGGCCATGCGGAATAGGATTAAAGTGTGAATCCTAATCTGAACAGTTCGAAACTCAGCAATCAAGGAACAAAAATTTGAGAATAACATAATGTTATCAAATTTGGCATTAAGTGACCTAAGGAATTTAGCATTGTGCTCTTGTCTTCGGACAAGTGGGAGATTGAAGGAATATGTCCTTAGACGACATCCCGGCAATTACTAAATATAAATAGGAATTAAATTATGAAGATAATAAAGTTAATTTTTTTAGTAGTCGTATTTGCTTGCTAGAGAATAAACATGATTAGTAGGACAATATTGATTGGGCCTATAACTAAAATTCATTAATCTTATGAGGTCACACATTGTAGCACAGGTTGGACAAAGCAACCCAAGTCCGTATAGGATTGGGTTGGCCGACCATAAAGGGGAAAAGGAGGGGAATTAGTTATCCTAACTTGCCTAGGATTCTTCTATTATATATATGATATAATATTAGGTTTTAGGCATCACTTCATTAAGTAGTTTATTTTCACAAAAGAGAGAGAGCTTGAGAAACCCTAGACTCCTCCCTATAGTCGGCGACTATACCATCAAAAGTGAGAGAATTCTTCTCTTCCGTTCTAGCAGACGTTGGTGTTCAACTGGTGCTCGTGGACTGATTAGAGGAGCGACACTTGGGGCTCTCAGATCTTCGAAGCTTGCATATAATAGGGAAATCACGCTACAAAGGTTGTACATCTAATCCTTATTGATTGATTCATGTGTTTGATTATGTTTGCGAGTCTATGATAGATGATAGGAAATTATTTCCTGAAATTCCGCTAAATTTGCATCTATATGTTCTTACAGTAGTATCAGTTTCACCTAAAATGAAACACGCACTATATTGGGACGGAGGGAGTAACTTGATGTATCCTATAAGTTATAACAAGCACTTATCGAAGTATCCTTTGATATAAAAACCATAAAAGCAAATTTATTGTCTCTTATAAGTTATAACAAACTATATTCTTATAATTGATAGCAATTACATTTGATGTCTCATATAGATTTGAAGTTGTGACCTAATGAAGTTTTTTATTTATTAATATTATTAAGTTAATCATTGTAATGCATGAACAAATTATTTATTAATATAATTCCTTTAAACTATATAGTATAACTATTAGATTTCGTCATCATTTATATACTCTCGTGCACAAACACATATGTGTGTTGACTCGAAACGAACAGACTAAAACATAGACCCGGTACGGTCCAATTATATCTGAATCTGACTTGAGCCGACCGAAGTCCACCCAAATACGACATGACCCACATTAACCCTTTTAGATTCCGATCAAGGTTCACCCGAACCCGATTAAAGTCGAGCCGAAATGGCCCGATGATATGTCATATTTATATATAGTTTTTAGGTGCATTTAGGTTGCATTTTAGAGCATTTAGTTTCATATTTAGGTTCAATATTGCATTATATTCTTAAGTCATGTTATTGTACTCCTATTCGGTATGTTTTCTTGTTTTTGATGAATTTCAGGTAATGAATGCATATTTGGAGTATGATTAGCTAAGCTTGAGGATTAGGAGCATTTGGAAAGAAGCTACAATTCATAAGGATCGTTTAGATATGTTATAGTACCAGTTTGAGCGAAAAACAAAGCGGAAAATAATTCGAAGAAATGTGAAAAGGGAGTCACGTTTACTCTTCTGATCATAACTTTTAATGTACTTAGAATTGAATAATTCAAGCATATTTGGAAACTAGATTTGAAGAGCTTTCCAACGATAGGTGGCACGCCTCGAGAAGTCTTCTAATCAAGGAGTTATGCCTTTCGGAAGTTTACACTTTATCTACTGGAATCTCCTACCGTACGCGCGAATCACTAATTCCGTCCATTTAATGATTTATTCAACTTTTCTTATCTTGTAACTTACTTTCCTAATTATATTAGGTTACCTAGTATTAATTAGAGGAGGAATCACTTTCTTCTCTCTTCTCCCTATCACGTTTTTTTATTCCTAGATTTGGTTTAGTTTTCTTCTTCCTTTTCCTCTATAGCTTTTGAGTAAACCCTAATTTCTCTTTTTCTTCATTAATTCATGAATCCTATTAGTTTCTTTCATTGATTTCTTTAATTATGCTTTTCTTTATAGATTTAGATTTTCTTATTTGTTTCATGTTTGAGTAGTCTTGTTTTCTAGGGTTTGGGAATCCATATTTATATGCTATGAATCTTGATTGATGTTTATTGATGGTTTGATTAGTCGTTGATATTTCTAATTAATTAGTGTTTTTATTGTTAATCATGCAACCTGATCAATTGTCTGATTAAACTTGCTAATAAAGAATCATAGATTGAAAGATAGTATTTTTTAGAGGCTTACCTACAATTAGCAAATCTGCTTATGTTAGCGACCGTACTGCATATGTTGATTTGAGAGCGTTAAGACCCAACCGTAGAATTAACCTGTGCTCTAGATATCTAATGTAACGCCCCGACTTTCATACATCCTAATTACGTTAATTAATTGAAATTAGCAGCGGAACACCTAGCTTAGTCGGCGCGTTACGGTCGTACTTTCCACTTAGGGAAAATACAAGGCGACATTTAACATTAAATTACAGTGTTATTACTCTGATTCTTCACTCTTTAAAGAAACACTTTAATAACTAAACAATAATATTTTCTGAAAATTTCGACAAAATTTCCTTTGTAAATTGGACAACCCAAAATGGGGAAATGTTTAGAAAACCTGTTACAAATAAAAATATTTCCAAATCCAGAATTCAAACGCTTTTGCGGAGCAGCAGCTAAAGAGAATCAGGAGCACTGTCGCTCATCGAGGAAACATAAATAAAACTTAAACTATTAAAACTAATTATTACAATGTGGGACGTCCTTGCCTCAAACGAAACGTAAAACAATCATATCTGAACTCTTAACACGTAACTACTTCTATCTTGGGAAAGATGCTCCAGTACTTTCAACCTGAGAGTATTGTAGCACTACCACCCACCAAGTGACAGGCCACAGTAGTGACAAAACAAAACATTGACAGACACATCAGCACAATGCTGAGTACTTACCCATAAAACATTCTTAACACATGCTTTGGTGTCTACGACTCTCACGTTATCAACACGTTCATATCGTTCATAATAGTTATTCATCATGTTCCATGACTTATAAGTACTCTCAGAAATCATAGCAGAATCATAACATCATCATAGTTCTTTCATCAAAGCAGAAGACATACTCTCATATCATCAGAAATTCACAAAACATACAACTTGAATCATACGGTATATCATAAATCATTATCATCTTTCATTTACTTCATTATCGGAATTCTTTCATTGGTTACTGGTGAGTATAACGGAAGGTAAAGCCACCGAGGACATAGATCCCCCATCAGAAGGTGGCACATAATGTCATTGATCGTAACAGAAGGCAAAAGCCACCGAGGATATTCATCCCCCATCATAAGGTGGCATATAATGCCATATTGCGGGTGCCAACGAGGACGTTGTCCCCCATCAGAAGGTGGCGTTGCCGCTAGAAGGTACGTGCACGACCCAGGATAACAGAATACTCTCTCACTTAATTCTATCGTGTTTCGTATTTTTCACGTATCATAGTTACATTACATGACTATAATCGTAATCATGAGACGTAAACTTAAACATAACATAATCATAATTATTCATAACATAATCATGATCGTACTTTCGTCACATCATAGTTATTCCATAAAATTCGTTCATAATATCACTAATCATCATACACACAAAACATTCCATATCCCACAATCCATATATCGATAACATAATGTGTGAAATCATAAAGCATACTCGCAATCATAATCATGCTTTGGTAACATCAGAGCCGTCATACTTCATAGCATCAAACCATTTAGTACACATCATTTACATAGCAAATATTTCATATCATATCATAAGTTTCATCATTATCTTTTCATCTTACTCAATTATATTGGTAACTTAGCAAGTATAACGGAAGGGACGTCTCCCCATAACTTACAAAAAGGCGGCCACAACATAGGTGACACTTTCGGTGCCCACAGAAAGGCGGCCACAACAAAGGTGACACTTTCGGTGCCCAGATTATGAACCAGAAACGTCTCCCTAGAACATACAGAAAGGCGGCCACAACATAGATGACTCTTTCGGTGCCCAATCATTAACCAGTAGGGTGGCCACAACAAAGGTGACACTTGCGGTACCCACAGAAAGGCGGTCACAACAAAGGTGACTCTTGCGGTGCCAAAAAATACTGCCAAGAACCATCTTTCACTTTACTTTTTCACTTTACTTTATCATGTTCCATTCCTTTTACGAATCATAATTACATTACATAACCGTAATTATAATCATGAAACGTAATCATAATCATACATAGTCGTAGTTATGTTCATAACGTAATCATAATCATATGTTCGTAACATCATATATGATTGTAACATCATTCATTAAGCATGTTCTCATAATAACCGTTTCATACCCCGTAATCCATAATCAACATTAACATAAATCATAGAAAAACATAAATAGAACATATTCTGAAGAGGGAAGCGGGTGCTAACAACAAGTAAGAGTAGTAACATCTAATATACCAATACATGAACTAACTTTACAACTTGATATTATTCACTAAGTCATAATTAAACTAAGTTCTAGAATCATTTCATAATTAAACTAAGTTCTAGAATCATTCATTTATTTATCAATAACCTTTGAAATTATAAATAATAGTAAGAGCATTCTAACTCCAAGAAAGAGAGTTGCTAGATTCATCTCTTTTAAGAGCTAGTTACTTCATTGATCCTATAGTTAGATTTCTCATCTCCAATTTCAATTACAATTATAGAATCGTTAACATTCTAGTCTAGTTAAGCTTTCTCAAAGCTATCTATTTTACCAACTTACTAACATTCTTCATACAAGACTCGATCAACCTTAATCCCTCACCAATTTACTTTAATCAACTCAGTGATAACAGTAATTCTCATAAGAGAAAGTACTCTAATTTATCCCATTTCATAAGGTACAAAACTAATTTACAAGCGTGAAACCACTTCTCACACCTTCATGAATTCCGTTAATAACACAGCTGTTAATTGCACATAAACTAACAAATTTCATTAACTTAAGTCAAGGGTCTGCAATAACATAACCTTTCAACCCTTGACAAAAACATTAACCAACCACAATTATCAATTACACATGCTACTCCACCTACATTTTCCACTGACCATCAACAATAATTTGGAACATCACATTCACACCATCAACTAATCCAACACAACCCAATTAATCATGATTTCAGAAACCAATTATAAATTTATATCCAAATTAGACCGAATAAAATCAAAGAAAGAGAGGAGATGTAGTACATCAGGAAATTTGAAGAAGAGAGAGGGGGTAGTAGTACCAACTGACACCAGCGCAAGAGGAGAAAGAGAACATCACAGCAGCCAGCACCGCATACGCGGTGGCAGCACCAACAGCTCCGCAACACCACAGCCACCTCACACAGCAGAGAACACAGGAGAGAGAGAAAACAGAGAGTGGTGCCGCTAGCTTGCGGCGGCAGACGACGAAGCTCCGACGAGCTTGAGGGAAACGCCGGCAAGAGGCAACGGCTCAGGTGAGCGAGAGAGAGACGAAGGGATTTCACGGGGAGGAGAGAGAGAATTTTGATTTTGGGGGTTTGGGGTTTTCTCACGTGAGAGAAAGGAAGAAATTAGGGGGGGTTTGGTTTCCTCAATTCAACCGACAGAAAGGAATTCTAGGGGTTTCCACAATTAGTAAAGAATAAATATAAAATGAGAAACCAACTTTAGTTTCCTACTTAGCCCAAATACCATTGAACATATTTTAAATAGCTAGAAACACAAAATATATATTAGATAATAATATCTGCATAAAATTAAATAAATAAACATATTACAAACACGACAAATAAATATCCATTCTCTAACCCAAATAAAATAAGAATATTCGAAATATAATTAACTTAAAAATTATAGTTAGCGCTAAATAAAACGCTCTTAAGAATCGGGGTATTACAACTAATTAGTTGAACTATTGATGATATTTTGATAGATTATAGTTATAAATATGGTGAACCATTGCCCTAGATCCTTTTAGTTTGATTTTCATATTTTATTAGTTTAGAACCTTAATTATAATAATTCTGATCTTGTTTAGTTTCTCCATACATTAGAAGCTAGATTAAAACAACAATCGCTTTGTGGATTCGACCCTGCTTACCCTACTACATTGTTAGAAGGTTTTGCAGGAATTATATTTGACAGGTGTACGTCAGCCTATCAAATTTTGACGTCGTTGCCGGGGAGACGGTATTATTTTATTTAGCTTTTTATTGTTGGTGAAATTAAATTGTATATATTTTTATTTGTTTTTTTTCCATTTTGTGAATAGTTTTTTCCCCTCTCTATAGTGTGTTGTCATGGAGTGGTCTAATTATAGTTTAGATGGGGATGTTTTTTTCTAATTATCAAGGGCAGTATGATTATTCTGGGTATTATAATGCGAATGATTATGTTTATGATGCATCATATGATTGTCAAAATTTACAAAATCTGTGCATGAACTACTACAAAAAAGGGCAAAGATAACTGTTAAATAAGGCTTTACATAACACTTATGAGGCGTTTTCCAAGTCAGCGTAATGTAAAGTAAACATAACATCTAATGAAAGTGTTATGTTTGGAAGAGAAAACATAACAGTCATTTATAATACACGTTATACCGCTAGATAACATATTTTGTAGACAAATGTTATGTTTGCTATTTATATCACAATTTGAAAGAAGGGAAATTTAACACCTATCTTGAATAACTGTTATCTTTGTTAAAAGCAAACACAACTCTTTCATGCTCAAGCGTTATATTTTCGTATAACAAATATAACAGATTTTACCTATAACCGTTATCTATGATATATGTTTTTTTTTAATAAAGAAAATCAGATTCTCATTTCTCACACCCTTATGCTACTTGCAGCAGCACATACAATTCAGCAAATTCATATACATGTATAATACGCAACCCATATCTTAAAACCAACAAATTGAATATGATATTCCAAACCTCCAAAATTCTTTATATCACAAACTAATTCAACCAATACTCATGATTCTAAACTTCCAAAATGTACTATACATATCATGATATCAATATTAATCTAAATCATAAACCAGATCAAATTTAGCCCAGCCACATCCAGAATATCAATATCCAAATCCAAAAATACAATGTACGTCATTTTTATGGCCACACAGAACATCCATCTCATGGGTAGGCTGTTCTAAATCATCAGCACCAGATTTACAAGCATTCCAGACCTGCAGGTAGATAAAAACTGAGTTCTTTTACCAGCATGACAGTGCAAAACATAACTCAACATTACACACTCCAAGAAGTAAATGATTGTAGATAAGTTGGAAATCCACTGGCATTAGCTGTACTTGCGTTTCAACTTTCAAGTTGGCATTCGTTCATCTGTAGCATCAACTTACTTATTTGGTCTGTTTGACTCAATTGAAGCCTACTTTATTACTCTATTTGATTAAAAAAAATCCCTATATCTAGATTAGTTTGATTGACTACCTTACATCATATAAATACATCAGGATAGCTGTAATTATCATTAAAATGATGCAGGCCCTTCACGAATCTGAATGAAATGGAAACCAGAAGCAGCAAAGGACATACCCTAGCAAAATTATCAGAGCTCCCGGTGACAAAGAAAGTCCCGCTGACATTGAATGCACAGCAAAAGATCTGATGATTTTGTTCCCCAGTAATAGAAGAAGCCATGGTGCTCTTTCTTACACAATGTAGTAGCTTCAGTCAAACACCACTCTAATAAATTACAGATATTCACCAGATAGATAAATAAATATAAATCTGCAGCAGAATCAGGAGATCTGGGAAGATAGATCCATGGCTTGAACTGGGAGTAACTTGCATCCATAATCTACATGGTCTGTCATCCGCTGACAAATAGAAACCAAAGAATACAGTGTAAAGCAATTTATAAGTCCACATAGCAAATCGAGCATATCGTAGACAGAGAATATTGTGAACAGATGTCATATAAGGCTTATCACTTCAAAACTTGTACACTAAAGGAAGCAATAAGTCGTACTACCTCCATAAGAAACTAATTCACATTGTAGCGACAACTACAACCGGAAACATGAATACTTGAATACGTTCACCACCAAATATCCGAAAGATGTTATCTTCAAGGCTAAGGAAGAAGCGAGAACTTCTTGGATCCCCTTGCCTGCCACTTCGACCACGTAACTAGATCAAAAAAAGACAAGTTAATCGCATAACTTCATAAGATTTCACTTTTTGACAGCATTGCAAATCATGAAAAGACGAATAAAGAGAAATAGGAGACAGTATGAGCAAAGGACAAAAATCCCCTTCTTAATCCCGCATTGAGACGCAAGTGAGCTAGTAAACTTTTAGGAATAAAGATCCAGAAATAAATGAAAATTTCGGGTACTTCCTGATCTCAAAATATCATATAGAAAGTCACATGATTGTCAATACAACATGACTCATGGCGCTCAGTTCCAATGACATGAAGCCCACCAGCTGACACCACCTGTTATATAGTATAGTCTATTTAATGCAACTTACATTGATAATTTATAGTTGAGACATAACATTATTGCACACCTTTTTCTTCTCTTCGTCTGTGTAAGTTTTATACTCTTTAGCAATTTCCAGAAATGCATGGCGAAGCTTTGCAATGACTTCATCTTGAGCAGGACCCTAACATTTACTCACAAAGACAATCAGACATGATATTATCTTGTGCATGTCCACTTGATCAATCAAAGATTTTCCTTAAAAAGTGTATTATTATGATTTTAGTATCTATAATCCAGGACTGCTACCTTCCAGCAGGTATAGGGAAATCACTTTGTCTAGCCATGAAGAAATTCTAATGCTTTCTCGAACAAATCATCTCTTCCTCAAACAAGGATACAAATTACAACATCAAAAGCCTAGATGCACTGTTACCTAACCAATCTATAACAAGCAAATACTACAAAGAAGGTTCTGATCATGATCATAGTAATGTATGTGCATCATAGAAACATACTTAATTGCGGTACATAAAGGATCACAATTGACTCAACCTGATTTCTAAGAGTCCCACACGCCATATTGACTTTTCATCAGCCCATGTTGGCCTTGTATCAGCCATATTAGCTCTGCCCCAGCCATTTGCATGGCCCATATCATCAGATGCTTACCAATCAATTAAAAGACTCGCATAAAATGATAAAACTCATGTCTCATTCAATCTACCCTCTAAACCTCTAGGCACACCACAAGGATTGTTGCAATTAAATAGAACAAATATTTCTCTATTTCTTAACAAATGGATAAAGTATCATTTATCATTCATTGGTAGTATTTGTATGACAACGCAGTGAAATTTTCTCCTCTCATTTTCTTTCTCCACCCAATCCCACCACTAATAAAGCAAAGAAAAATTACCAATCCAAGAAACTAGAAAATTGATTAAATTAACAAAATTTGAACAATAAAGCCAGCAAAATCAGTCTCTTAATGTATTAGGAATACACAAGGGCTTGAAAATTAAGAATTACCTGTAAATTGCCGGTAGCAATGGCGATTATGGTTGTCGGTTTCTCCCAAAATGATTTGCTGGGTAGAATGAAGTTGCGAATTTCGATGAATATTTCCACATTGTCTTCTGGAATGAAATGGAGACTGTGAGGGACGAAACTTCGTGGGATATGAGGGCCGGAGCTGGATGCTGAAGGGGAAACCGAAAGTGGAAACCGGAGGTGCGAGCGAGGCGTTGAGTACAGTACTTAGAATTCAGTTACAGCAATTGAAAATTGAAGAAAAAGGGTTTACAGTTTCTATTTTATGTTTTAAGGGTAGAAAGTGTTCCTAATTTCTAACCAAATAAATGGTTTTTTTATATAATTATTTAGACATATGTTTTTATTACGGTTTTTTTCACTGCGACCCTCGGTTTGACGAAACGCACTGCGCACTCCTCGTTGTTTCAAAAATGCACCAGATCGCCTTGTCATTTTGCATAAAATGCACCAAATACCTTAATGAATAACTGTTAAGTAAGTTTAGTTAGGCTTTTAGGGTTAATTAACCCTCTAACCCTAATTAAACCCTAATTAGCCCTAATTAAACCCTAATTAGCTTCAAACCCTAACCTAACCTTAACCCCCTAACTTCAAACCCTAACCCCACCACCACCACTCAACCAAAGACCACTCAACCACCACCACCACCTCTTCTCCCCTCCCCCTCCACCACCCCCACCCCCGCAACCCCCTCCCCCGTCGATTTCCCCACCCCCCACCCCCCACCCCCACCCCCACCCCCACCATCCCCGTAACCCCCCTCCCTCACCCCACCCCACCCTCCCGCAGGCCCCCTCCCCTCCCCTCACCCCTCGCAGCCCCACCGTCGACCCTCCCGCAGCCCCCCTCCCCTCCCTCACCCCCTCGCAGCCCCACCGTCGACCCTCCCGCAGCCCCCCTCCCTCACCCCCGCAACCTACCCTCGACCCTCCCGCAGCCCTTCGTCCCTCCCCCTCACCCCCTCGTAGCCCACCGTTGACCCTCTGCGGCGCTCCTCTCCCCCACCCTCTCGAATCCCCCTCCCTCCCCCCCCCTGCCGAATCCCCACCTCCACCCCCCACCCCTGTCGAATTCCCGCCCCCAATTCTCATTCCGAGCTTTGTTTTTTTAATTTTGCTTAAATGATTTGCGTAACTTCCATTCTTTGGATTATAATGAAACTTGAAATGGAGTTGTTCTTTGCGTCGTTTTAGTGGATTGGACGAGGGGGGGGGCGGGGGAAGCCGCGGAGGGTCGAGGGGGGGGGGGAGTCATGGAGGGCAGGGAGGGGGGGGAGTTGCGAGGAGGGTCAACGGGGAGGGGGTCGACGGGGAAGGGCGGGGCTGGCGAGGGGGGAGGAGAGGGGGGTCACTGGGGGGAGGGGAGGGTTAGGGGGTTAGTATTAGGGTTTAGGTTTTAAGGTTAGGGTTTAGGTTTAGGGTTTAGGGTGAGGGTTTAGGGGTTTAGGAGTTTAGGGGTTATGGTTAGGGTTAATAATGGCAAAATAGTAAATAAAGCTAACGGAAACTTAACACCATTATTCATTAAGAGTATTTGGTGCATTTTATGCAAATGACAAGGGCATCTGGTGCATTTTTTAAACAACGAGGGTACCTGGTGCATTTCGTGAAACCTCAGGGGTACCTGGTGAAAAAACCGTTTTTATTATTACTAATAAAGCATGAAAACTATGATGAGATTGTGAAGACTGCTGGGAGGAGATTAATGATAGATTTAATATGAGAAAAGTGTGGTTTCAACTCAAAAATGTTAAGCAGGTTTTGAAAAGCTTACACTCAAAGCTTTACTCCTAAGCTCATCTCAAAATGGAAGAGTTTAGGAGGAAGCTAGTTGTTATTCAAGCATTACCAGAGTAAAATGTGAATGCAGAGCTTCAGCAGGAAGAAAGGAAATGTTCAGACAAATTTAGATTTTGGTCAAAGGTTGATGAAAGCATCCTTAGATAGAAATCCAGGATTAATTGGATATCTCTTGGAGACTCCAACTCTAAGTTCTTTTACTGCAGTGAAGCTCAGAAAGGCAATGAATAGAATGGTTATGTTGTACACTGAAAATGATGAGGCTCTCACTTCTTCAGAAGCAATTCAGGAAGAAGTTATAGGTTTTTATAAGAACCTACTGGGTTCTTGTACCTCAGAGTTACCAGCAATTGATCTTCCTACTGTGAGAGCAGGGCCTACTTTGAGTCAAATTGCTAGAGAGATGTTGATGCAACCTATCACCGAGCTGGAAATTGATCGATCATGCATTATGGTCAATTGATGATACTAAGGCGCCAGGGATTGATGGCTTTAACTCAGTTTTCTTTAAAAAGAGTTGGTGTTACATCAAACATGATATATATGCTGCAGTCCAGGAATTTTTTGAAAAGTCTTTTATGCATGCTCCAGTGAACATCATAGCAGTGACTTTGATTCCTAAGAAGGATAATGCCATATATGCTAAATACTTTCGTCCAATAGCTTGTTGCACCATCTTATACAAGATTATTTCGAAAGTTATTACTCATAGAATGCATAAAATCATTGGTGAAGTGGTGAATCAGTCTCAGTTAGGCTTTATTCCAGAGAGACACATTGCAGACAACATTATTCTGGCAACTGAGTTGATAAGGAGGTATGGGAGAGCTCACATTTCCCCTAGATGTGTTATAAAGGTGGATATTAGGAAAGCTTATGACTCAGTGGAGTGGGTGTTCCTTGAGGCCATGTTGAATGAGATAGGCTTTCCAAGATAGTTTATAAATTGGATTATGGCTTGTGTGAAGAGTGTTTCATATTCCATATTGATAAATGGAATTCCTACAAGAGCTTTCAAGGCGAAAAGAGGGTTGAGATAGGGAGATCCACTCTCTCCTTTTCTCTTTGCCCTTAGCATGGAATATCTTAGTCGATGTCTTGATAGGTTAAAGTTGAATCCTGACTTTAACTTTCATCCAAAATGTGAGAGATTACATCTAAATCATCTCATGTTTGCAGATGACTTACTGCTTTTTGCCAGAGCAGATTCAAGCTCTATCACAAAAATTATGTCTGCTTTTCATAAGTTCTCTCAGTCTTCTGGGTTGGAGGCTAGTATAGAGAAGATTTGCATCTACATGGCTGGTGTAAGCAATGAGGAAGCTGAGTCTCTTGGTGCAGAAGTGGCTATGCCTTTAGGTGTTTTGCCATTTAAATACTTAGGTGTGCCTTTGACTCCTAAGAAGTTAAGCTTCTCTCAATGCAAGCCTCTTATTGAAAAGATTACAGAGAGGGCTCAAAGTTGGATGGCTCACATGTTGTCTTATGCTGGGAGATTACAACTTATTAGAAGTATACTCAGTAGTATGCATAACTACTGGGCTCACATCTTTCCCCTCTCAAAAAAGTAGTGAAGGCTGTTGAGAGTATTTGCAGGAAGTTTCTTTGGACTGGCTCTACTAGTCCTTCTCATAAAGCTCCAATAGCTTGGTCTGATTTTCACAAGCCTAAAACTGCAGGAGGTTGGAATATTATTGGTATGAAAGTTTGGAATAAAGCAGCCATCCTAAAACTCTTATAGGCTTTAGCTTTTAAAAGAGATAAACTCTGGGTGAGATGGGTTAATGCCTACTATCTTAGGAGAAGGGAAGTATCTATTGTTGCTATCGGTAACAACACTTCATGGCTTTTGAGGAAGATTATTGATAGTAGAAGCTTATTGGAAGATTTGGGAGGCTGGGCTGCTGTTCTGAAAAATGGGCAGTTTAGTATTAATCATGTTTACAAGCTTCTATCAGGAGACCATGGTAGAGTGTCTTGGAGGAGATTATTATGCAATAACAAAGCAACACCAAAAAGCAAGTTTGTTGTTTAGATGGCAGTACATAATAGACTTGCCACAACTGATAGACTGTGTCAATGGAATGTGCCTTGTAACAGAACTTGATGTTCGTGTTTAAAAGAAAATGAAACAGTGGAACATCTGTTTTTTACCTGTGAGTATGATGCCACTATCTGGAACTGTAACAACTCTGAATTTTCATTTTCTTTAGAAAACATAACAGAGTACAAAACATGGACAATTCAAGAGCTGTTATGCTGCGATTATTAAACATTTAATGACCGCAAGGTGAAAGATATTACTACTAATACATAAATCCATTATTAACTATTACAACTAAAAGGAAATGTAATTAATTAATACACTTCTATAACAAACCATAATTCTAAACTATTGCAGCGGAAGTCTTAACTTTAAAAAATCTACATCTAGGTGAAGTCAACGCTCTCACCCCAATATAAGCTAGTCACCATCAAGCCCTGCACATTGAAGACATGTAATATCAGCCAAAAGGCTGAGCAAGATTTCATACCAATAACAACTTTGAGCTATCCAATGTGCAGGTGGAATACATACATAGTATTCCACAAAATCATTTCACTTGTACAACATTCAACTTGAATATAATAGACAACCTTCAATAATTCAAATCCACTTTACACTAGAGGAAAAAACCCCAAGGGCTGCGGTCAAAAGGGGCCCAAGGGCTGCGTTTTTTGACCGCAGCCATTGGACTAGCAGCCCTTAGCATTTAGGAAGGGCTGCGGTTTTTAACCGCAGCCCTTAGCGCATTAAGGGCTGCGGTCAGGGCAAAAACCACAGCCCTTGGTGGGTTAAGGGCTGCGGTTAAGGGCCAAAACCGCAGCCCTTGATGACTTAAGGGTTGCGGTTTTGGCCCTAACCGCAGCCCTTAACCCCATCAAGGGCCGGTTTTTCCCGAACCGTGACCCTCTTGTGACCCAAAAAAAATAAATTTTTTTTTTTTGCATTTTTTTGTTCTAAATGTTCCCAAACAGTCATACATATATAAAAGTATCATTTTTCATTACAAATTATGTTTTTTACACAAATATAGAGAAAATAATAATTGAATTACATTAGTTCGAGGTTGCCCTCGATTGTTCGAATTGCAATATATGAGCAGGATCACAAATATCAGAAAATAAACCAACCAAAGAACAACCATGAAGGCAATACAACAACTCCACCAAGACTAGCATCCGAATCCCTCAAAACCTGACAAATAAAACCAAAATGGAAAAAGCAGTTGATTCCATGAGAATGTGTTACAACATGAACATGAAGTGAGCAGGTTTATTTTCTGGCAGGAATAGGATGAGCAACCTAGGATGAGCAACCTCAAATTGAGAGTGAACTTCATCCCTTGGCATATTATTAATACTAATAAATGGAAAAAGCTAGTGACTAGTGGCATAGATATATCATATATCCATCCAGATTTATCTAAGTAAACATAATAAAGGAAAAGGAAAAGAATGCCCAGTTGTTTCCCAAAACTCTTCATTTGGTTGAAAAGAGAAGAGAGTAATTTGTGCAGTTTGACGACCAAGAGTAATGTCATAAATAATTTTCAGCAAGTTTCTCAGTTCTTTCGAGGAAATAGTTCTCTAAATGATCCAATAATTACAACACTCTTGAAGTTTTGTTTCAGAAGTGTTATTAATAGAGTTATATTTCCAGTCTTAAAAAAATTACAATCAAGGCTCAAGAATAGGTAAGTTTGAATATATTAGGAATGGAGGGACACGTTAATTTCTACTTCCGACTGGTGACCACACATCTCTAATTCAATCTAACCAATATGGGTAGCGAGTAATATAACGAATTTCATGTAATACTATGAAGCATTAACCTGGTCTACCCACTTCCTATTGAACTACAAACCCAATGCTTTTGACTTTTAAGGCATCAAATAAGGTTGAACATTAGTGATTTATCTCACCTCAAGTGATCTGAGACCCCAAGTAAAACGTCGATGACTGGGATTCGCAGCTTTTGAATCCCAACTTCGATACTCAAATAAGCTAGTAGATGTATAAACACATCGAGGAACCTTTCGGAAAGATGACTCAAGAGGTACATTTCCACAAGTTACCACCTTCACGAAAAAATTGTTTAAACATTAGTTCAGTGAAGATGTCAAGCATATCAAAGGCAATTATTTTCTTCAAGTAAAATTGAACTTCTCAAAGCAAAGAAAATTCAGAATAAAAAATATTCAAATGACTCAAACAGCAAATCCAAAAATACAAGAACAGAAGGAATGAACCCGAAAACTCTAGTAATTCTTTTAAGGAAATTGATAAAAAAAAAAAACGTACTGCATAAAGAAAAAATATACAATGATACTGCATCACAGTTCCCACAAAATCGAAGAGCTAGAGAACACATAGACTATAGTGTGAGTCCCTTATCAAGAAGGCCTTTGATTATTAGTCTATAAGTTATCAAGTCAATTATCCAAATTGCAATTCTTGAATGAACTTGCTGATGTTCCAGTTAAGTTCTTTCCTTCAGGCTAGGCATTAATACACCAATTAATCCGATAGAGAATTTCACTGAAACCTCAATAAATTTATGCAATACCTCCACCTTTCAGTAATATCCCAGTTGCACACCATTTTTCTCCCTGGATAATACAATGCTAACTGCTCGTACAATGTTCACACAATTGAAGTACTCAGAAAACTTGTCTCCATTAGTAAGAGTGCTCTCTTACAAAAGAAAAGTCCTGCAAATTCCAATCACTAAAAACCGCAAATTCAGCCCAACAAATTGCTAAGTGAATTAATTAAGCAAAATCAGTTTTAGGCTCAACTTCATACTAATTAACATGGGTTATACTTAGGGCTTGAATTTTAAGCTTCAAAATCAGAATTTTAAAGGGGAACAAGGAGGTAGCCTTTACCTCTGCTTCCAGAGCAAGGAAGACACGACGGGGGGGGAGGAGCTCGGGCTCGGGAAACTGGTGACGACATCCGGAAGGGAGGAGAGCTCCAGCAAGGCTGCGCGGCTCAACGCAGGTGCAATGAGGTCGCTCGAGTGTAGCAACAGAATCGAATCGAGAGGAGAGAGCGAAAGAGGCAGGGGCAGCAAAGGAAAGCAGAGCTCCGACGAAGGAGACGCGATTCGACAGTGCTGCATGAGGACCGGTGGTGGCAACAGCACTTGATTGACTGCGTTGCACAGTCGACAATTCCTCCAATGACTTTCCACCAACAGAGTCCTCAGTCACGTTTGCAGCCATAACCTAACCTAAAACCCCTCCCCTCTATACTCTTTCAGCTTCTCCCACTGTAAAACTAATGCAAATTCATAAAACAACACAAAGTCAAAAACAAACAATTGAAAGGCAGTAAATTTCGGCATTACAATCGTCAAAAACTTGCGAAAAAAAACTTAACGAACAAAAAAAGAGATAAAAAATACTACGATTGACAAATTTCTCGTAAGAAAATGAAATTTAATCACAAATCTCAAATAAAATCAAACAAAAAAGAAAAACCTATACATAAACAAAAGCAAAAACACCATTAATGGTAACTCGAATTTGCATGTACCCAAAAAAAAAGGTTCCCGGAAGCAAAACCCTAACCAAAAATAGACCTAACATTAGTGTATCCAAATTCGATTATCTCGATTAGCAGAAACAGTAAGAAGGGCAGGATTAATTTATATATTAAAAAAAAAGATCTTAATCTGAAAAACCCTAACTCCATACAAAAAAAGTTCGAGCAATAAAATTGGGGAAAAGAGGTAAAAGGATGAAAAATATTAGAAAATAGAATCGGATGAAAGAAGAGTGTAAGTAACAGATCGATTAGAGAGGACGAACCTGAAATGTTTGAGACGAGAAAGAAGCGAAAGTTTTATTGTAAGTAACCCGGTGTGGATTCACCGGCGAGAGGAAGAGAGGTGCGAGAGAGACAGTTCTTGCGAACCCTAAACCCTTGCGAACCCCGAGCCCTCGCCGGTAAACCCTAAACCCTTACGAGCCCTCACCAGCGAACCCTAAACCCTTGCAAACCACTGACCGTCGCAAACCCTCGCCGGCGAAGAAGGATGAGAGGAGAGAGATGATGCGGTGAGAGGGAGAGATGATGCGGTGAATGGGAATTAGGAGAGAGAAAAATAGGGTTCAGCGAACGAGAGAGTAGGAGACTGCTCAAGGGAGTAACACGATTAAGCGGGTTATCTCATTTTTTGGAGTCATTTAAGGGGTCGCGGTTAACCCAAAACCGCAGCCCTTAATTTAAGGGCTGCGGTTTTGAATTAACCGCAGCCCTTTTATCACTAAAGGACTGCGGTTTTGGGCTAACCGCAACCCTTACGTTTTTTTCCACTAGTGTTACTTTCTTTCTAAACCATGCTGAAAAACTTTCAAAAATAACCTTTCGTAATCTGTGAGTAGGAAGTATTAAGATCCAATGAGCTAGCTAGGCTCACTAGATAAGGTAAGCACTAAAGTCCCTAGTATGCATACCCCTAACTCGATAACGAACCGAGAAAGAAGACAATTGGCAAGAGTATTGGGCGTGCGCGGATGTGTCGTCGTTGTGCACCGCACCCGGCCAAAGATAAAATTTCTCCTACTCTCTTTTACACTAAGGCAGTATAATGGAAGTAGGGGTCGTATCCACAGGGAAACAGGGACGAGTTTAATACTCAGCGTGATTCGAAACCTAGATTAAGCTAAGGGCCGAGAAACCTACTAATAATTACAAAGGGGGGTTTCAAGTAGATTTACGAACAAACTAAAACTAACTAGCATATAAACAAAATGAGAAATCAATATAGGAAGATCTTGAATCCGATTAACATCCACTTCAATTCATTATCGATCCTTGAACCTCCACTCTAATTATTTCCATAATTATCTATTGTCGAGAACTAATCTCGTGATCTCCTTATTCTTAGTTGAATAGCACGATCAGCGTGACTATAAAACCCTAACTAAAGGATAGCCTAGTCCGATAGCGTCTAAGTTCAATCCAATAGCAGCAATAAACACAGAGAACCAACGGACACTCGCTAACGTCATACAAGCGATAAACATTCAACGGTTCATTCAATTTCCCCAAGAAATAACCAAGATGATCGACATCGAGTTACTCCCTAGTTTGCTACCAATTGATAAAAGAATAAAACAATCCGATTCTATTCTTAAATCTAGCATTAGATTAATTACACAATCAAACTAGTAACATTCCTAGCATAATCATGCAAAAATCATAGAAAGCAAGCATAGAAATTAAACCATAATCAAAGGAACTAAAAAGAGAGGAAAGATCTCACAATAATGCTTGAAGCTCCATATTAATCTCGTTCAAGAACGGTTCAAGCTACAATTGGCATAGCATAAGCCAATCCCATAATTGAAATCTACAAAAACTAAACTAGAAAATAAAAACTAAAAGAGAAGACAACAAGAGAGGAGTGGAGTTTTGGAGACTCCCTCTCCTTGTGGCTGCTGCCCCCCTAGGTCCAAAAACAGATTTAGTATTTATACTAAAGCTCAAAAATCAGCCGACAATTAGACCGACCTAGGGGTCGCGAGGTGCGAGTCTGGTCGCACCGTGCGAGTGATCTCTGTCTCGAACACGAGCTGAAGAACTGGGCCAAGCCAAGCAGGTCGCACCGTGCGAGATTACTCGCGAGGTGCGAGCAAGCAGGTCGCCAGGTGCGACCTATCTCACGAGGTGCGAGATACGGTGCTGGGCAGGCTTGGCTCGAGCGCTGGGCGTGCGGTGTTGAGCGTGCATGCGCTGGGCGATGGGCGAGGCTTGCTGGGCAGCTTGCTTCGAGCGCTGGACGTGCGGTGTTGAGCGTGCACGCGAGAGCTGGGCTATGATGCCGAGCTTGCGGTGCACGAGAGCTTGGTGAGAAGCGCGCACGAGAGCTTGGTTGGTGAGACGATGTTGTGCTTGCGATGCAGCTTGATACTTTGCTTGGCTCAAATGCACTTCACCTTGGAAGCTCGGAACATAAGACGTTAACACCAATTATCTCGCAAAGCTCCGAACTTCCGCTAAGGGTTAAATAAAACACGAAGTTAACAATTACAATCAAGCCCTTAGCAAAGTGCACCCAAAGTTACGTAAATACTACGTGTAACTTGAGCGTATCAAATACCCCCACACTTGAACTTTACTCGACCTCGAGTAAACTCAAAATGAGGATCACCAAATAAATCATCACCCAAGCTAACGACACCAACCTACACTCCCCATAAACTACACCATCATTATCACATCTTAACAAAATACGCTCAAAACCTAAACGTAAGGGATGATGATTCCCCCACACTTAGATTCAAGCTACTATCAAAAATACAGACGCGACAACAATAATCACCAAACGACAACCAAAATGTGAGCTCAAATCCTGAAGGATCTCAAAGGAGTTGAACCCACTCCAACGCCACAATCAAAATGACAACTCGCCTAAAACCTCAAAAGATAAACTAAAAATACTACTACAACAACTAATTTAAAATAGCAAGCCATGGAATGAAGACAAAAAGGGATAAATTCCATGCTTACTCCCAAAAACAAACAATCAACCAAAAGAATGTGAAAGCCAAAACAAAACTTCACAAAATCAAGGATGAAATAACCAAACCAACCCGAAAACGCTTTCAACCTTATGACACCATCTCCGGCAAATGAGTTTTCAAAGTGTATAATTCTCTCTTAATCTCTCATTTTGCCTAGGAGCCCTTTCGGGTTTTCATCCTAGCTTCACACATTTCTTTTTGGTTGCATCTCACCATCTTACCCGCTCAATATAAGCCACTTTTTTTGCATAGGTTGCCCTTTCGGGTTTTCAACCTATCCAGGGCCCCCATTTTTGCTCGAGTCGCCCACCCTTGTGGGTTTTCAACTCAGCGGGTTTCATTTCATCACTTTTTTTTTATATTTTTTTTTTCATTTTTTTTTTCATTTTCATTTTTTTTTTCAAATTGAAAGTAATATATACAACATAGATACATGAGAATGAGAATACCCTCCCCCCTACTTAAACTACACATTGTCCTCAATGTGTCGACAATTAAAAGAAAAAGTATACTGAAAATAGGGGGAAATTTGAAAATCGGGTAAATCGAAGATCGATGGTCAAAACTCATGAAAAGCAATCCGTCAAACTCAAATTTCTTAACAACACCAACTCAAATCTCATAACTCAACTCACAACCCTCTCCCTCGAATCACTCAAACAAATGACAAGTTCAAAAGTTTTGAAGTTTTGAGATTTGCACCTAGCTTAAGAGATCGAAAAGATACATTAACAATCTCAATCCTCTAGTGTTACCAACTCCTAGCTATTGAAGTCCTCCCAACGGGTTTTCTTTTGTGGATTTTGGCTCCAAGCGGATTAAGATGTGTTGTGGTTCGTTTTAGTGGGTGGGCGGTGGGTGAAAGAAAATTTGTTGTGGTGGTGGAAATTTGATAAGAAATAAAGGAAAAGAAAGAAAATAAAAGGGTCTCGGGTTGCCTCCCGAGAAGCGCTGTTGTTTAAAGTCGTGAGCCCGACTTAATACCTTAAGCTTAATCATTGGGTTGTGCTCCATGTGTGACAGTAGTGGTTCCATGTCAATCTCCACTTCAAGTACCTGCAAAATTGATTGAGAAGAACTCTTGCAATGCATCGTTAGCGCTATGAGTGTCAACAAAAAACAAAGAGCACAAACAATACCATCCAAAATTCACGCTAAATACAAACAAGTAACACCGTTTCCCCGGCAACGGCGCCAAAATTTGGGCGTGCGCGGATGTGTCGTCGTTGTGCACCGCACCCGGCCAAAGATAAAATTTCTCCTACTCTCTTTTACACTAAGGCAGTATAATGGAAGTAGGGGTCGTATCCACAGGGAAACAGGGACGAGTTTAATACTCAGCGTGATTCGAAACCTAGATTAAGCTAAGGGCCGAGAAACCTACTAATAATTACAAAGGGGGGTTTCAAGTAGATTTACGAACAAACTAAAACTAACTAGCATATAAACAAAATGAGAAATCAATATAGGAAGATCTTGAATCCGATTAACATCCACTTCAATTCATTATCGATCCTTGAACCTCCACTCTAATTATTTCCATAATTATCTATTGTCGAGAACTAATCTCGTGATCTCCTTATTCTTAGTTGAATAGCACGATCAGCGTGACTATAAAACCCTAACTAAAGGATAACCTAGTCCGATAGCGTCTAAGTTCAATCCAATAGCAGCAATAAACACAGAGAACCAACAGACCTGCTAACGTCATACAAGCGATAAACATTCAACAGTTCATTCAATTTCCCCAAGAAATAACCAAGATGATCAGCATCTGAGTTACTCCCTAGTTTGCTACCAATTGATAAAAGAATAAAACAATCCGATTCTATTCTTAAATCTAGCATTAGATTAATTACACAATCAAACTAGTAACATTCCTAGCATAATCATGCAAAAATCATAGAAAGCAAGCATAGAAATTAAACCATAATCAAAGGAACTAAAAAGAGAGGAAAGATCTCACAATAATGCTTGAAGCTCCATATTAATCTCGTTCAAGAACGGTTCAAGCTACAATTGGCATAGCATAAGCCAATCCCATAATTGAAATCTACAAAAACTAAACTAGAAAATAAAAACTAAAAGAGAAGACAACAAGAGAGGAGTGGAGTTTTGGAGACTCCCTCTCCTTGTGGCTGCTGCCCCCTAGGTCCAAAAACAGATTTAGTATTTATACTAAAGCTCAAAAATCAGCCGACAATTAGACCGACCTAGGGGTCGCGAGGTGCGAGTCTGGTCGCACCGTGCGAGTGATCTCTGCCTCCAACACGAGCTGAAGAACTGGGCCAAGCCAAGCAGGTCGCACCGTGCGAGATTACTCGCGAGGTGCGAGCAAGCAGGTCGCAAGGTGCGACCTATCTCGCGAGGTGCGAGATGCCGTGCTGGGCAGGCTTGGCTCGAGCGCTGGGCGTGCGGTGTTGAGCGTGCATGCACTGGGCGATGGGCGAGGCTTGCTGGGCAGCTTGCTTCGAGCGCTGGGCGTGCGGTGTTGAGCGTGCACGCGAGAGCTGGGCTATGATGCCGAGCTTGCGGTGCACGAGAGCTTGGTGAGAAGCACGCACGAGAGCTTGGTTGGTGAGACGATGTTGTGCTTGCGATGCAGCTTGATACTTTGCTTGGCTCAAATGCACTTCACCTTGGAAGCTCGGAACATAAGACGTTAACACCAATTATCTCGCAAAGCTCCGAACTTCCGCTAAGGGTTAAATAAAACACGAACGTTAACAATTACAATCAAACCCTTAGCAAAGTGCACCCAAAGTTACGTAAATACTACGTGTAACTTGAGCGTATCAAGTATTGATCAGCATACTCGCTCCCAACTACTAAATAGATTGTTTAGACACTGTTAACTCAACATACTTTCCATACTCGGGGAATACCGCTTACCGGCAACCCCACATTTTATACAAACTTAATAAACTTAGTAACAATGAGGAACTTCCTCCTTTTAATAATCTCAAACTTGTCTCACGAGAAACTTCCTCCTTTTAATATAATTCTCTTAAATAATCTCATAAATTATTTTGATATAAATATCATCAAAACGATTAAAAGCTCCATAAAGAGCATCGTAAAAACGATTCTAAACTCAATATAAATCACAAATCAATATGAAATACTTTCTAAAATAATCTGTACAAGCTTAGTATGAAATCTTACCTTATTAGCAAACCACAGTCAACCAATCTCAATCACAAGTCAAAAAGAATCTTCTACGAACCCGTGATCTACAATATAATATAATATAGTATAAATCACTTGACTATACTTTACATAGTTTACACATAAACGACATAACCTAGTTAATGGAGCTTGGACTAATTTTGAAAATAACTCAACTTAACTCAATTCAATTCAAAGAGCACAAAAGTCATCATATCAAAACTCAATGAACATGATCATATCACCTAGTTCATAAACTATATATGATATATTCCAACACTAGTAATACTGCGATAGAACCTTGAATTCATAGGCTCAAGGGAATAAACTTACTTGCCTGCTAACTATGACTCTAATAATAAAACAACTTAAACATTACCACAGCACCACAACAACACACCACGACAACAACACAGCAACAATCAACAACAAAACTATAATTTAAAACACCATTCTTGATTATCTCCATACTACATCAAACTCATACTAATTATTCATAAATTTTGTTGAACAGACAACTATAATATTATACTAAAATTTGGCAGCCAACAACCAATACATAACAATAATTTTGGGGTAAATCTTGAAACTAATAATAGTGCAAATTAAATCCGAAAACATGTCAACTAAGTCATATTAACCATCAAACATGAACTAATTACTCAAATTTCATATAACAAACTTTTCCCCAATTTAATTTATTCAATAACCCTAATTTAACAAAAACCCCAAATTTAGATAAATTAACCCAATACGAAAATAAACTGAAGATTATACTTACTTGATTAGGGGTTTAGATAACAGCGAAATAACTCTATGAAAGACCCGAGATTCTCGGCCTCTTGAACCGATATCCGACCCGAAAATCGCAAGTATAAAACCCAATTCTCTCTCTTCGAAATACCCACAAAAACTGGAGAAAATATTGAAGAAAGATGAACAACAATTGAAGTGATGATGGTTGGTAAAGAAATTAGTAGCTTTAATGGTAATTGAAACAAGGAGTTGAAGCTTGAAGAAAAAGAAAAGGAAGGTAGAGTGTAGAGGAAAAGTGACGTGGGTTTTGATTTGGAAAATAGAAACTAGGAAGCAGTAACACTAATACTCTCTCCTTTTCTTTTACTTTCCTTTTTTTTCTCTCTCTCTTTATAATATTAACATAATACGGGGTGTTAAATATAAATAATTACTAAACAATATAAAAATACGGGGTGTTACATGAACTCTCTCCTACAACTGCTTGGCATTACTGCTCAGGGCCAGGGGTTTCAGTATGAAAAGTACAAAGCAACTTTGAAGGCTCATAGTAACAGCAGAGTGGCTAAACTCTATGTTATGCTTTTCTCAGAAGTTGTGTATGCAGTGTGGATTCAGAGGAATAGTAAGATTTTTAAAGGCACTTTACTACATCCGAGCAATGTAGTGAAAGAGATTGTCTTTAAAGTTGCAGCAAATTGTAAAGATCAAGATAGACATTTGTTATTATTGAATGTTGTTTAGTTGTTGGGCGGTTTTGTTAGGGCGGCTTATTCCTTCCTAGTTGGAGGAGTTTGGCTGGTCTTTAGGTTGTAAAGTCTCACCTATTTTTTGGTAGCCAATAATATCCTTGAATTGCCACAAAAAAAAAATAAAACACCACATCCCCTCTCCTCAAAAAAAAAAAAAAAAAAAGGCACCACAACCCCATAAAAAAAATAATAATAAAGCACCACATACTAATTTCATAGCAAAGATAACACATATTAAGATAATTGTTAAGTGATATATTATCAATACAAGCTAAGATAACAGTTCTTATGTTAAAACGTTAAATTTAGACTTTACATAACGGTTGCTAGAATAAGAGTTACTTTACAAGCTAAGATAACATTCTCGAACAAAGCCGCATAGCATGTCATGTATCGCAATCGACTCTCCAATCATACCACAAACCATCTCCCTCAAGCTGGATTTAGCAATCGATTGCGATACATGACATGCTATGCGGCTTTGTTCGATATTGTTTTGATGCTTGATTTGTGTAGTGATTATATCTCTCGTGTTTTCAATTGAGTGTTTGGCCATGTTGTAGTCCTATATTGTAGGTTGTCTTTCTTTTCCAATGTTTATATCTTATTGCTTGGGGACAAGCAATGGTTTAGCTTGGGGGGAGTTTGATATGTCATATTTATATATAGTTTTTAGGTGCATTTAGGTTGCATTTTAGAGCATTTAGGTTGCATTTTAGAGCATTTAGTTTCATATTTAGGTTCAATATTGCATTATATTCTTAAGTCATGTTGTTGTACTCCTATTCGGTATGTTTTCTTGTTTTTGATGAATTTCAGGTAATGAATGCATATTTGGAGTATGATTAACTAAGCTTGAGGGTTAGGAGCATTTGGAAAGAAGCTACAATTCATAAGGATCGTTTGGATATGTTATAGTACGAGTTTGAACGAAAAACAAAGCGGAAAATAATTCGAAGAAATGTGAAAAAGGAGTCACGTCTACTCTTATGATCATAACTTTTGATGTACTTTTGATAATTTAATAATTCTAGTATATTTGGAAACTAGATTTGAATATCTTTCCAACGATAGGTGGCACGTCCGGAGCAGACTTCTAATCAAATAGTTATGCCTTTCGGAAGTTTACTCTATTTCTGCTAGAATCTCCTACCGTACGCGCTGATCACTAATTCCGCCCATTTAATGATTTATTCAACTTTTCTTATCTTGTAACTTACTTTCCTAATTATATTAGGTTACCTAGTATTAATTAGAGGAGGAATCACTTTCTTCTCTCTCCTCCCTATCGCGTTATTTTATTCCTAGGTTTGGTTTAGTTTTCTTGTTCCTTTTCCTCTCAAGCTTTTGAGTAAATCCTAGTTTCTCTTTTTCTTCATTAATTCATGAATCCTATTATGGCCTGTTTGGTTTTAAGCATTTCATTTGAAATGCTGGATTTGGCCAAATAACATGTTTGGGTAATCCATACATTTGGATTTGGAATTGGCCCAATTCCAACCTACTTAAAACATAAGCCCATATTTGAGAATTTGAAATCTATATAAATATATTAAAAGGCGTTCCTAAACATGGGGAACTGTGCCACGTGGCGCTCTCCCTAGGGAGTTTTAGTTCATGTAATCCATGTACAATAAAAAAATTAGAAATTGCATAGCATAGGTTTTGATCCCATGACCTCAAGTTCATATACTAAAGTTTTAACCACTAGACCAAATTGTATTTAGTGTTATCAATCCAAAGTACAATATTAATAAATAAAATTTTTTCTTACCCGGGGCATAGCCCGGGCCTATCAAAACTTGTCATTTGAAATCCAAATAAACGTGACATCTTTCTCTCTCCTTCTCTCTCTTCGTGCTCCCTCTCTCCTTGGGCTTTCTCTCTCCTCAAGCTTTCTCACGTCGTCGAGCTTTCTCTCTCCTCAAGCTTTCTCACGTGAAGCTTTCTCTCTCCTCCTTTACTGCGAAATCTCATTTCTAAGGTTAGTTTCTCAATTCTTAATTTATTTTTACCATGAATTTGTTGCGTTATTGTTTGATTGTTGATTTATAAATATTGTTTTAGGTTTTTTTTTGGAATAGTTTTTATCTTCTTATCTAGAATGTGTAATTGATTGAATTTTCGATTCTATGTATTATCGATTTATATCTTGCTCTTTTGTCTGTTGTATTGATTAATTAGGGCTTTTTTCTCTTATAATTTCTTTTGAGATTTTGTGGTAATTAGGGTTTATAATTTGCAAAATATGAAAATGAGAAGTATAATGGAAAATTTTGCATATAACCATTCGTGGGGTTCTTGGATAATGGTAATATAACACTTAGGTTTTAATAAAATCTGTGAATGGAAGTATATTTTAGTTAGGTAGTAATAAAATGTGGATTGTATTGGATATACTATATGGTTTTTAAATTTTTAAATTTGGGAAGTGTGTGAGATTTTGTGCAACTCTATTTTAGTCGAACATTATAAAGTTCCCTCAAATTTGTTAAAACTGTTGAATAACTGGTTGAATGCAGTGGCTAATGTTAAAATGAACTAAGTCCTATGTATCTTGTAATAATTTTGTAAGTGATATGGTTCTGTGTCAGTGCTGCTATTTTCTGTGACTTAGAAATGATGAGGAATGTCCCTACATAGATGTAAGCTCCTTTAACCATGCTTGATTTTACTTTTAAGTTGGTTTTATGGGATGTGGAATTAGTATGAGTATGTTGTTGCATAGGGGTTTATGATAATGAATCAGCATTGATCCAAACTCCAACTTTTTGATGTCCCAGTTTGTAGAAAAGAGGGCCAATAGTGATTTCACCTTATTTTCTGTCTTTGTGAGTTTGTGTAAATTGTTGGTTGATGATCACAGATCACATAATTGAAATATTGAAGTGTAGGATTTAGGAAATATTCAGGTGTTGATTTTGGGTACACATTGCTGATTGACAATGTGAAATTTTAGGAAAATAAGTTCATAAGTTCAATTAAGCTCATATTGACTCATTAAAGTGGAGTGACAGAGTAATTGAGGTAGGGAGCTCGTTTTCATTTGTAGGCTGCCTATTGCTTCTGCGAAAACATGATATTACTGTCTATTAGTGTGGGCTGTGAATCTGGCTATGACTTGTTTAGTTGGCTCCGAAGCATCGCGCGAGTGAAGTTCAGTTGGATATTAGTGTTATATTTTCAATGTTCTCAGACAATGGATTTGAAGAAATATGACATTCCTATATGCTAAGACCCAAGTTAAATTGAAGCAGTCATATGATATACCCATTATATTTGAAATAGTTTCAATGTTCTCCTGGACTTCTGTGAACCATACCATGCCACACAACAATGCTAATTGTTTGACATGCTTGTGATATTTTCTAGTATAAAAATTGTTTGATATGCAAAATGTAATGCTGCATTTTTTATGAGAGAGCCTAGAGATCCATTCAACGTCTTGTGATTACAGCAACAAGTGCAAGGAGTATGTCAGTAAAGTGCAAGGTCCTCCGAAACCAAGTTCCCAAGAGATCTACGATGTAGTCACTAGTATTCTTGGGATTTCGTGTCAACAAGTGCTGAAGGCTATGAAGCGGTTTATAAATGAGACGGTAGATGAGTTCGATATGCTAAAACATCTACTGGAGGAGCAATAGTTAGACTGGATTTTATTATGTATTAGTGATTAGTAGTTTTATTTTGGTGGTTGTAGAGATTGAATTACAATCCTAGACTTTAACTTAGTTTGCCAAACAGTATTAGAATTTGAAATTCAAGATTTGAAATTCTATGTATTCCCAAACACCTTATTAGAATTTGAAATTCCAAATTTGAAATTCTTAAGTTTCCCAAACACTGGACTTGGAATTGAATTCCCAAAATTAGAATTCCGAATTTGAATTGACCTAATTGAAATGAAATATGGGTATCCAAACGCAACCTTAGTTTCTTTCATTGATTTCTTTAATTATGCTTTTCTTTGTAGATTTAGATTTTCTTATTTATTTCATGTTTGAGTAGTCTTGTTTTCTAGGGTTTGGGAATCCATGTTTATATGCTATGAATCTTAATTGATGTTTATTGATGGTTTGATTAGTCGTTGATATTTCTAATTGATTAGTGTTTTTATTGTCTGATTAAACTTGCTAATAAAGAGTCATAGATCGAAAGATAGTACTTTTTAGAGGCTTACCTACAATTAGTAAATCTGATTATGTTAACGACCGTATTGCATATGTTGATTTGAGAGCGTTAAGACCCGACCGTAGGATTAACCTGTGCTTTAGATATCTGATTAGTTGAACTATTGATGATATTTTGATATATTATAGTTATAAACATGGTGAACCATTGCCCTAGATCCTTTTAGTTTGATTTTCATATTTTATTAGTTTAGAACCTTAATTATAATATTTCTGATCTTGTTTACTTTCTCCATACATTAGAAGCTAGATTAAAACAACCATCTCTGTGGATTCGATCCTACTTACCCTACTACATTGTTAGAAGGTTTTGGAGGAATTATTTTTGACGTGCGCTTTATGACCTATCACCCGACCCATACCCAACCCGCCCCGAAGTATACGTTGGCTGGAGTGGACTCGACCTAAGTGGACCCAACCTGACCCGCACTCGATCCAAGAAAAGGTTTAATCCGATAGGATCCGACCCAAACACATCGGATCCAGCTCGGACCAACCCAGACTCATGTGATGACCTAGATTGACACCCCTATCCATTTATTTTAAAAAATGAGGATACTATGGGTTTGGGATATCTTGAAATGATTGAATGACATTGCATGGTCCTGTCTTGTCTCCTTCAATTGCATACATCCTAAGAAAGACACCAGTTTTCATTTATTACAAGCTTGTTTTCATCTGTAGCTCCCCAAAAATTTCTCTCTCCAGCGCAAGATTCCTGCCCAATTGCTCTCTGTTGATTTGTCTTCCTCCATCTATATATGGTGGAAGCATGGTTCAAAAATCCCCTACAAAAGTATGGACTAGTGTTGTTTTTGTTGGGCAAGCATGGGATTTTCGCTATAAGACAATTCTACAGTATTGAATATTGTACCATTTGTTTTTAGCACCCACCTTCCTGATCTCCCTTTACAAAAACTATAAGATGCACCCCACCATTGAAACAAATCTTGGCCCTTCACAATCAGAAATTGTCAGCAATTTCATTCAACAAATTTTTCACTTCTGGTCAGTTCTCCTATCCGAGACCCGTGAGTTTAATTTTCAGTAGCGTTAGCTCCTTCCCCTTCCACACACACGCTCGCACGCGCGCAGACACATAACCAACCAACTGTAGCTGCAAGCCAATCTTAAGGCTCATTCTCGAGCACACACTCGAATTATAGAGAATGAGTACTATCTCACCATCTTTGGCTCCAGCTTCTTTATACGTGCCAAATCGGTCCTTCCTGCGTGACAAGCATTACGCTCAGCATGGAAAGCTTATGTTGCTCGCTATTGTCTTCGTCTTCTTGCTCTTCCTACTCTTGCTTGTCGCTGTTCATTGTCGAAAGCACATGTATAAACGGCAAAGGGACAATCCTGACTCAAGATTACAGAATGTTGTGCCTTGCTGCTGTGTACGAAGAAGAGTCGAATCAAATTAGAGTTTGTTTGGTTCAACATTTTTGTGCTCTAAGAAACAGAATCAATTACTGATGGGAAATAATGTTTCCTTGAGATGTATTCAGTGAATGATTAGTAATAAATACAACCTAGTTAAAGCTAATGGGCTTAACCCAACTAATACAACAATATTACTATACAAGTATATGTAAATAGGTAATACAAACGATGAGAGGCCCAATGTGTGCCTAACACCCCCCCTCAAGTTGGAGCATGGAGGTCACAAATGCCCAACTTGCGTAAAAGGGAGTGAAATTGACGTTTGCCTAAAGCTTTTGTGAAGATATCCGCAAGTTGTTCCGTAGTGGAAACATGATGAGTGGAGATAACACCAGCCTGAAGAGCATCACGAATGTAATGACAATCCACCTCAATATGTTTTGTGCGTTCGTGAAAAACAGGATTTTGGGCGATGTATAAGGCGGATTGACTGTCACAAAAGAGTCGCATAGCACGAGGATGGGCGATGCCAAGGCTCTCTAGTAAGGCCTTAAGCCAGATCAACTCACAAGTGGTTGTAGCCATAGATCGATACTCGGCCTCCGCAGGAGCGAGAAACCGTGTGTTGTTTCTTTGTTTTCCAAGAGATCGGAGATTGACCTAAAAACACAAGCCGGCCAAGAAGAGAACGCCGAGTAAGAGGACAACTAGCCCAATCGTAGTCACACCAACCAGCTTAACCGGAGATCACAATCGCCCGAAGTAGAATACCTTGCCCAGGACATCCCTTTAAGTAATGTACGGTGCGAAGAGCAAAGAAACCCAATGCTCTTGTCGTGGGGAATGCATAAATTGAGCTAAAATATGAACGGTGTAGGCTAAATCCGGACGAGTAAAAGAGAGATATAAGAGACGGCCGACTAACCGACGATATTGCTCAGCATCCTCAAGCAAGTCGCCAGTGGCAAGAGCAAGATGATGATTCTGTTCCATGGGAGAACTAGAAGGTCGAGCACCAAGAAGACCGCATTCGGCTATAATATCAAGAGTGTATTTCCGCCGACATAAGAAAATGCCCTCTGGACTACGAGCAACCTCAACTCCAAGAAAATATTTCAAATGACCCAGATCTTTCATGTGAAAGCACTCACCCAAGTATGTCTTGAAAAGAGCAATAGCAGAGGAATCATTACCAGAAATAATCAAGTCATCCACATAAACAAGAACATTGAGTTGCACGGAGCCCTTAGTGAGAGTGAAAAGGGAATAGTCTGAGTAAGACTGCAGAAAGCCATATTGCTTAAGGGAAGCAGCTAACTTGGCGAACCAACACCGGGGAGCTTGACGAAGACCATAGAGAGACTTTTTAAGCCGACACACCAAGCCCGATTTGTGACCATGAAAGCCCGGAGGAGGCTTCATATATACTTCTTCATCAAGATCCCCGTGAAGAAACGCATTATGGACATCCATTTGGTGCAACTCCCAATTTTTCGCAGCAGCAATGGCCAAGAAAGCACGAACGGTAACCATCTTGGCGACTGGAGCAAAAGTCTCATGATAATCCAAGCCCTCAACCTGATGATTACCAAAGATCACAAGACGAGCTTTGAGGCGTTCAACCTGACCATCAGCATGGTATTTAATTTTGTAGACCCATTTGCACCCTAGAGCATGTTTCCCGGGGGGAAGAGAGGTGAGCACCCAAGTGTCGTTAGCCTCTAAAGCAGAGATCTCCTTTTGCATGGCTTCACGCCACCAAGCGTGTGTCATAGCGTCCTTGAAGCTCCGAGGTTCATGGCCTGCAGTAACAGCAGCAAGAAATATACGGTGTCGCAGAGAAAAATTGTTAGTATTCACAAAATGTGCTATAGGGTAAGGAGTACCTAAGGAACCAAAAGACGACGAACTTGGGGATGGACTCGGTGTGGGATTCGTAGAAGTAACATAGTCACGAAGAAGAACGGAAGGACGTTTGTCACGCTTACCACGACCCAGCACAGCCCCCGTGTCAGGAGGCCCAATAGAATCAGCAGCAGGGCCCTGTACAACCCCCGTGTCAGCAGGCCCAGTAGGCCCAGAAGAAACTATAGAAGGGGGATCCATAGCGCCAGCAGTAGGAAAAGGTGAGCTGGGCGCTAGCAAGTCCAGCGGAGCAGTAGGAGGACGCGGGGCAGCAAGCCCATCATCAAGTGTAGGGGCAGGAGGCCCACCATCAAGTGTAGGAGCAGGAGGCCCAACAGGATGTTCGGTTAATGGGCCACGAGCAGGTGCATCATCACACAACACCGAAACGGGCTCCAAAATGTCCAAAAAACCAGAGTCGACCCCCATATTGGCATCAAAAGCATCAAGAGTAGTGGGAACATTCTCAAAAGGAAATTCATTCTCAAAAAATTGAACATCTCGCGAAACAAAAATGTCGTGAGTTTCTAAGTCATATAACTTTCAACCCTTTTTATGATGAGGATACCCAACAAACACACAACGGCGACTCCGAGAAGCAAACTTATCCCCTTTAGCTCTTTGATTATGAGCGAAACAAAGAGAGCCAAACACTTTTAATTCATTGAAATCGGGAGCAACACCAAAGAGAAACTCATATGGGGTTTTATTATTCAACAACCGAGACGGAGTGCGATTAATCAAATACACAGCACCAAGCACACATTCACCCCAAAAAGAAATAGGTAAGTGACCTTGAAACAGCAAAGCACGGCTAACATTAAGGATATGTTGGTGTTTACGCTCTACTCGACCATTTTGTTGTGGGGTGCCAACACAAGTTGATGTTTGAAAAATGATGCCATGAGAATTAAAATAGTCAAGCATACAATTAAATTCCGTTCCATTATTACTACGCACCATTTTCACATGTACCTCAAATTGGCGTTCAATCATAGCAAAGAAGGAACAAAATGACTTGTAAACATCAGTTTTAGAAGACAACAAATACACCCAAGTGGCACGAGAATAATCATCCACTAATGTCAAAAAATAATGAGCTCCACAAGAAGAGGGAGTCTTATAGGATCCCCACAGGTCACAATGAATTAATTCAAAAATGCGGCTTGCTTTATTATAGCTAATGGGAAAACTAGGACGAGATTGTTTGGCTTGAGGACAAACAACACAAGCTTTATTTAAGGACTTTTTGCTACTACCAGTACTAAAAACAGGAAGAAGCTTGACGACCTTATCCGAGGGGTGCCCCAAACGACGATGCCACAACTCAAAATCATTGATCGCTGGAACAGTTATTGCACAAATACTCGGAATCCCACGATAATAATAGAGTCCATCCTTGCGTTCACCGGCTCCAATCAGGTTCCCCGAGTGTAGGTCTTGTATAGCCCAAAGAGAATTAGTGAAACGAACACAACAATTAGAATCATCAATCAACTGCGACACCGATATTAAATTGCAATGTAAAGATGGGACAAATAAGACATTGTGAAGAACTAATCCTCCAAAGAAGATAAACTGTTCCAGCTTTGGTAGCCATGACTTGTTGGCCATCAGGTAAGCCAACACGGCACGTCTCAATAACAAGAGGCTCAACTAACCAAGCATCATTTCCAGTAACATGATAGGAAGCTCCGGTATTAAGTAGCCAAGAAGAAAGAAAAGACGTACCCATCATGTGATCATTAGACTTGTCATTTACCATATTCAAAAGAAGTTGCATGCGCTCGGGTGTCAAGGAGGCCAAAAGAGGGGCCCCCACTTCGCCACTAGGAGGACAAGGCGAGGCTTGTACTTGGTCGCTTGCCCGGAGATTGGAGTCTTTGCTTGCACACAAAGCATGTGCACGCACGGGAGGAGTACGACGCTCGGAAGAGCCGGGCAAAGCGGTGCTTGGTTTGGCATCCCGGGTGGGAGGGGCCGAAACCGTAATTCTTACCATACTTCTCCTCCCACCAAGCGGGACGACCATGAAGTTTGAAACAAGTGGAGATGTCATGGTCACGTTTTTTACAATGAGTGCAGTGGATTTTAGACTTGTCGGGACGATCGTAAGAACTCTTGACAGCAAATACATGTGCGTCATTGGCCACAGTTTTATCATTGGCCATGCTACGAACCCGTTCCTCTTGAAGAAACGTTTGATAGGCACGATTAAGATCGGGTGGAGGTTGTTGAGAAAGCAGGTTGGAGCGTACGGTGGAATAAAGATCATCGTCCACACCAATAAAAAATTGGTGTAATATTTCTTCGTCCCGATCAGCGGCAAATTTGCCGGCAACATCACAAGAACACTTGCCACAAGTACAACCATGTAAAGGCTTTAAGCGAGCAAGATCATCATATAAACCCATCAAAGTATTATAATAGTCTTCCATAGTCATAGACTTGGTTTGTTTGCAAGTAACAATACTAGAACGTAATCGTTGTAGCCTAAGTCCATTGGCCACACAAAAACGATGTTCCAAATACAACCATAAGGGTCTGGCTTCATCATGACACGGTATTGATGCGGCAAGTTTTGAGTCCATGCTTCGGAGCATCCAAGACACAAGCATCGAGTTAACTGTATCCCAATCAAGCATTTTCTTTTTCTCAGTAGGTTTGGTGATGATGCCATCAACAAACACGAATTTTCGGCGAGCTTTCAAGGACAACGTGATTGCCCGAGCCCACGATAAATAATTGTCACCATTAAGAATGACATGGGTAATGAGATTTCCGGGTTGATCGCCGGAGCCCAAGTAAAAGGGAGAGGTTAGATCAAGCTTATTGTCTTCGGTCATGGTGACGCTGCCGTGTGGAAGCGGTGGATGTAAGCTGCTGCCGTGAGGAAGCTGCTGAAGAAAGAGAGAAAGAAAAAAAAATAGGGTAGGGTTTAGGCGTGAGGCTCTGGTACCATGATGGGAAATAATGTTTCCTTGAGATGTATTCAGTGAATGATTAGTAATAAATACAACCTAGTTAAAGCTAATGGGCTTAACCCAACTAATACAACAATATTACTATACAAGTATATGTAAATAGGTAATACAAACGATGAGAGGCCCAATGTGTGCCTAACAATTACCTATCCCCTATATCTTGTTTGATTTGGCCCCTCCTCAATCAATTACCATTACCTAGTGGTACTCGACTTCTTTAATTTGTTATCTTTCCTTCCTCCTCAAGTAACAAAATTCATTTTTTTGGTGGTAATGGTCTAATGGAAGAAGCCATAACAAAATTCTTTTGTTGTACCATTGCTTGTATGTTAGGGAAACTATTTAATTAGATTTTTGTAATGGCATGCAAATTGCAAAGCATGGTAGTGTAAACTTTTCGTTAATTATATATTTATATCCATTAAGTGTTGTCTAATATTGTACTCTTTTAAGTAACCCTGTGTGAAATATCACTATTTACATGAATTCCGTCAATTTTGCACAATTTTATGTATACAATAGTTAACGATAACAAAAGGTTGTGACAAAAAGAAATGGAAAATCAAAGGTGGGGACATTAGTGTATAACTTGCACAAATTCTTATGTACTCCCAATAGTAATTGGAACTATGTTCTTTCATTTGCATATTTATTACATATTTTGCAGAAATGAGTAATATATAAAATGTGTAAAAAATGTTAGAATGAGCACCTAATTCTAGAAGCTCTTGGAAGCTGTTGGCTGCCTTAGCTTCTAGCTTAAGAATTATGGCATGTATACATGTGACTTTTCCACCTGCAAATTTTTAAATACTACTCCATCTGTCTTTTTTTTGTTGCTACATTTACTTTACCACACAGACCAAGAAATGTGTGGGGGACCACTGTGCTGAGAGAACTAAGGGAAAGGGAATGAGTTTAATTAAGGGAGTAATTTTGCATGAAAAAGGGGACTTGGCCCACATATTCAAAATTGGCATTTTTTTTGTGGGTAACAGTGGGGACCACATTTAAACTTTAGAGCCAAAATAAAATTCAGTTGCCTTTCCATTCAACAGGGGATTTCCCTTTTCCCTCCAACAAATTCAGTAAACCAATATACATCATTTTACAACAGGGATTACAAATTTCCCTCTGAAAAATTCAGGCAACCCAAAACAAAATTATTACAACAGGGGTTGAAATTTCCCCCCAAAAAAATTAAGTCAACTGAATTTCACGTTTAAACAGGGGATTTAAACCCCCCTTCCCCAATTTACAACACCCAAAATGACAGTGTGTATATAAGGACAACAACAACCACAAGAGGCCTCATTTCACCTTTCTTCAAGATTTCATCACCCAACTTCATTAAGTAGAGAAACAAAAATCAGCCGTTGCAAGGGGAGGGGGGTTTGGGGTAGTATCACTCTCAGCTCAATATCATTGAGTGATTTAAGTTTACCTTTTTTTTTCTTAAGTTTTCATTGAAGAAGGTGTGAAAATTTCTCAGCTTGAACATGTATGGCATCCATAGCAATGCTATGGCTCCCCCAGACAGTTCTACTGATAAAAATTCCACACCTTCAACATCAACTGCTCAACCAATCTTACAAGTTCAACCTTAATGATTCATTTTCAGGATCAGAAGTCTTAGATCTGAATTTCTTGCCACTAGATGAATCTCCACAGGAAGAAAACATCTTCAATGAAATGCAACTCAATGCAAATGAAGAATTAGTTGGTGAATGGTTAAGTGATGATTCAGATGTAGGCATCACAGAGTATGAATGGACAGATTCAAATTCAGAAGATGAACATCAACAACCACAACAAGTTGCACAAAAGAGAAAAAATCATGTTATGGATAATTCCAACAGAGGTAATGTGGCAGACAAGCTACAACAACTTGTACAAAAAAATAAAGGAAAAATTGACAACAGAGGTCTCAACTTTGGGCGATAATTTGTAAAAGATCTGAACTATTGATTAACCTGTGTAGGTCCCAACTTTAGGGGGTCTTAACTTTTAGCGGGCCTTAGTGACTTGAAACTGGCTTAATAGGTCATAACTTGTAAAACTTGGGTCACATTAGAAGGGTTAATTGAGGGAGGGAAGTAGGAACTAGGTGAGATTTTTAAAAAAATCGTTAATTTTAAGTCACCAAGGCCCGCTAAAAGTTAAGACCCCCTAAAGTTGGGACCTACACAGGTTAATCAATAGTTCAAACCTTTTAAAAATTATCGCCCAAAGTTCAGACCTCTATTGTCAATTTTTCCAAAAATAAATATGGCCAGTACAAGTTACCCCATGGAACACTCAACAAGATTGCATCAGATTTCAACACTTCAAGGTGGACAGTTGCAAGAATATGGAAAAGTGTTGAACAACAAATTCACAACAACACAAACATTAATGTGAATAACAAGAGAACAGGTAAAGTTGGAAGAAAGAGAATTCAATTAGATCCAGCACAATCAATGGCAATTCCATTAAGGAATAGGACAAGTGTAAGAGCAACATCAATAGCTTTAGGCATGCACAGATCAACCTTGCATAGGTTGGTTAAAAGGGGTTCAGTAAGGAAACACACAAATGCCATTAAACCCCACCTCACCCCAACACACAAGGTTAATAGGGTCTTTTGGTGCTTGAATTCCATCATACCAAGCACAGTTCATACAATACCAAAATTCAGCAATATGTACAATGTAGTGCATGTTGATGAGAAATGGTTTTGTATGAGCAAAATCGATTAAAAGGTACTACCTTACCCTGTGTGAAATAGAGCCACACGGTAAGATGCAAAAGTAAGGTTCATAGTCAAAATCATGTTCATCGGTGCACTAGCAAGACCCAAAATATCAATTAATGGGGAGGTCGTATTTGATGGGAAGATAGGCATCTTCCCATTCATAGAAGAGGTGGCAGCCAAAAGATGGAGTGTAAACAGAGATGCAGGGGTGGTGGAAACCAAACCGTTACTTAGCATCACAAAAGAGGTCATAAGAGATAAATTGATCATATACATACTGCCAGCAATTAGAGAAAAATGGCTAGAATCATGATGCAAGCAAATTTGGATTGTCCAAGACAATGCGAGGCCACACATATCAGGGGATGACCCTGAATTCATGCTAGAGGCAACAAAGGGGAGATTTGATATCAGATTAATTAATCAACCAGCACAATCTCCTGATATGAATGTGACTGATCTTGGGTTTTTCAATGCAATTCAAACACTCGAAGACAGAATTGCACCAAGGAGTGTTAAACACTTAGTCAAGGCAGTCAAGAGAGCATATGACAACTATGACCCAAAGCTTTGCAATCACATTTGGTTGACTCTACAACAATGCATGAAGGAGACTCTGATTGTGAGGGGGAACAACACCTACCATATTCCTCATATGGGCATGCAATCATTAGAAAGGAGAGGGGAATTACCAACATCAATTACACTCACTCCACAATTGGTGCAAGAAAGCAAACAGTGGGCAGAAGAAGGTAATTTACAAGAACCAGAGGAGGAAGCAAACTATGCAACAAGTGGGGAATCAAATTCAGATGATGGCATAAGCATGATATGAAGCACAACAAATCAACAAGCTTTTTTTGAGAATTAAAGTGAAGAACAAAACTTTTTTGTAAGTAACAACAACCACATATAAGTTAAACTTTTTGTAAGTGTACATGAATACATTTTGTAAGTTACTTTTCATTTATATAAACAAATCCATTTCAGAACAGGTAGTTATTAATTGCACTTATTAGAACCAAACAAATGAGTGACAAAAAAGGAAATGAAATTACACATGCAACAACCAATGTTGCATATTCAATCAGATTTCCTATTCTTGTCACTCATTTTTATGAATCAATGAAAACATATGCTTAACAGACAACAACAAACTGTTGAATAACAGAGGGAATAATAAATAAAAGCAACAACAACATGATTAACAACAACAAATAACACTCAACAACAACAACAACAACAACATGATGATTAACAACAACTAATAACAGCAATAACAAGAACAAGATGATTAACAGCAACTATTAACAACAACAACATCAACTTGATTAACAACGAACAACAAATAGGCAACAACCAATGTTACAAATAAAATCAGACTGCTAATTTTGTCACTCATACTTAAGGATTATCACAAATGGGCCTAAATTATCAAATGCATTCAAACAAGTTCAATCCTCTCAGGGAGTCCCCACTCATCCATCATACTTATCACATGCATTCAAACAAGTTCAAACATTGACAAGTAGAGCATAATTAGCTGGTGGCAATTAGAGGTGATAGGTGTCAAGTTGCCTACTGTCCAAGATAACAATCAGAAGACCTCATTCATCATTGAGAATTAGACTAATCCTCTCATGTACAAAATTTTCAATTCATAAACTTTGGACAGGCAAAACTCAACAACATATAACACTCAAATGCCTCATCAGTTTGTCACACTCAAACCTAGTCAATGAGAACTGAATAAATGCATAATGAAGTGTAATTACTGAATGTTTAATCCCTTATCATCATTGAGGTCTACACCAACACACACACACACACACACACACACACACACACACACACACACACAATAAAAAGCAACAAAAAGATAAAAAAAATAGAGGTATGATTTACAGCAACCAAGTATCAATAACAAAGCCACCACAGAGAGATTAATTAGCCAGAATCAGGAGTATATGAGACAAATGTCTACACCAACACACACAACAAACAACAACAAAAAGTACATATCATTAGGCATGATTTACAGCAACCAAATATAAAAAACATAGGCATGATTCACATCAATCCATGATACAAAACAGAGGCATGATTCACATCAACCAAGGATCAATAACAGAGCCATCACTTTAACAACTAACAGTAACTAAATCACAGCAACCAAAGAACAACAACTTACCCTAAATCTAAAGCAACATCAATCACAACAATCTCAACATCAAAAAGAACATGAAGCATATTAAAAAAATCATGCTATAGAACAAGAACTGGTAAGATCAGTCACTAAATGAGGTAAACTTAATCAAATGTGAGAGTCAAAACCAGTAACTAAATCACATCAACAAAAGAACAACAACTTACCCTAAATCTAAAGCAACATCAATCACAACAATCTCAACATCAACAAGAACATGAAGCATATAAAAAATCATGCTATAGAACAAGAACTGGTAAGATCAGTCACTAAATGAGGCAAACTTAATCAAATGTGAGAGTAAAAGCCAGTAACTAAATCACAGCAACCAAAGATCAACAACTTACCCTAAATCTAAACCAACATGAATCACAGATCTCAACATCAACAAGAACATGAATCAGATCAACAACATCATGAACTAGAGCAAGAACTAGTAAGATCCCTAATAAAATGAGGCAAACCCTAATCAAATGTGAGAGTAACAACTAGTAACAAAATCACAGGAACAAAAGAGCAACAACTTACCCTAAATCGCAACCAGCATATCACAACCATCTCAACATGAACAACAACATAAATCATATGAACAAGATCATGATTTAGAACAAGATCTAGTAAAAACCAGTAACCAAATTACAGCAACCAAAGAACAACAACTTACCCTAAATCTAAAGCAACATCAATGACAACAATCTCAACATCAACAAGAACATGAAGCATATCAAAAAAATCATGCTATAGAACAAGAACTGGTAAGATCAGTCACTAAATGAGGCAAACTTAATCAAATGTGAGAGTAAATCACAGCAACCAAAGATCAACAACTTACCCTAAATCTAAACCAACATGAATCACAGATCTCAACATCAACAAGAACATGAATCAGATCAACAACATCATGAACTAGAGCAAGAACTAGTAAGATCCCTAATAAAATGAGGCAAACCCTAATCAAATGTGAGAGTAACAACTAGTAACAAAATCACAGAACAAAAGAGCAACAACTTACCCTAAATCGCAAACCAAAGCATATCACAACAATCTCAACATGAACAACAACATAAATCATATGAGCAAGATCATGATTTAGAACAAGATCTAGTAAAAACCAGTAACCAAATTACAGCAACCAAAGAACAACAACTTACCCTAAATCTAAAGCAACATCAATGACAACAATCTCAACATCAACAAGAACATGAAGCATATCAAAAAAATCATGCTATAGAACAAGAACTGGTAAGATCAGTCACTAAATGAGGCAAACTTAATCAAATGTGAGAGTAAAAGCCAAGAACTAAATCACAAAGAACCAAAGATCAACAACTTACCCTAAATCTAAACCAACATGAATCACAGATCTCAACATCAACAAGAACATGAATCAGATCAACAACATCATGAACTAGAGCAAGAACTAGTAAGATTGATACGCCCAAGTTATACGTTGTATATACGTTATTTTGGGTGCACTTTGCTAAGGGTTTGATTGTAATTGTTAACATTCGTGTTTTATTTAACCCTAAGCGGAAGTTCGGAGTTGTGCGAGATAAGTTGTGTTAATGTCATGCATTCCAAGCTTTCAAGGTGAAATGCATTTGAGCCGAGCATCGCAAGCCAAACTCCACCGCAAGCACAAGCCAAGCAACACACAACCAAACTCCACCGCAAGTCTAAGCGAGCCGGGCCTCATCACCCAACCAAGCAAAGCTTCCCACAAAGATCGCCCATCCAAGCAACATCGCAAGCCTTCTAAGAAGACAAGCAGCCCGCCCCGCACGCCCATCGCCATCGCAGCAAGCGCTCCCCGCCCAAGAAGCCGTTCGCGACTCGCGAGGGATGTCGCGGCTCGCGACCCCGCCCTCGCGACTCGCGATGTTTGTCCCGGCCGCGACCGCGTGCCAAGCCATTTTTGTGCGGATTGGCGAGAGTCCCCTTCGCGACTCGCGATCGGTTGCGCGACTCGCGACGCTTAAGTCGGCTTGGGGCCACGATTTTGTGCGGGGTTTAAAAGCTCCTAAAAGCTAACTTTTGAGGGGGAGACGAAGAGGGAGGACGAAGAGGAGAGCCGAAATGTAGACCTTGGAGTGGCAAGCTTGAGGGGGAGAGAGGATACTCCTCTCCTCATCCTTCCTTCTTCATGATTCTCTTTTCATCTTTCCTTCTTCATTTCTCTTTGTTCTTCATTTCTTAGTCTTTGTTCTTCATTTCCTAGTTTTAGTTTTCATTTCTTAGTTTAGTTTTTAGGGATTTAAACTTTGGATTTGGTTTTTGCTATCGGATTGTAGCTTGAACTGTTCTTGGATCAATTAACATGAAGCTTCAACCGTTATTGTGAGATCTTTCCTCTCTTTCTCTTTTCCTTGATTATGGTTCAATTTCTATGCTTGTGATTTATGATTGTTGCATAATTATGCTAGGAACGTTACTAGTTTGATTGTGTAGTTAATCTAATGCTAGATTTAAGAATAGAATCTGATTGTTTTATTCTTTTATCATTTGGTAGCAAACTAAGGGAGTAACTTTGGATGCGACATCTTCTTGGTTATTTCTTAGGAAATTGAATCAACCGTTGAATGTTTATCGCGTGTATGACATTAGAAGGTCTATTGGTTCTCCGTGTTTATTGCTCGCTATTGGATTGAACTTAGACGCAGATCGGACTAGGTTATCCTTTAGTTAGGGTTTTATAGTCACGCTGATCGTGCTATTCAACTAAGAATAAGGAGAACACGAGATTAATTCTCGACAATAGATAATTATGGAAATAATTAGAGTGGATGTTCAAGGATCGATAATGAATCAAGTGGATGTTAATCGGATTCAAGATCTTTCCATAATTGATTTCTCGTTTTGTTTATATGTTAGTTAGTTGTAGTTTGTTTATAATCTACTTGAAACCCCCTTTGTAATTAGGTTTCTCGGCCCTTAGCTTAATCTAGGTTTCTAATCACGCTAAGTACTAAACTCGTCCCCGTTTCCTCGTGGATACGACCCCCTACTTCCATTATACCGCTTTAGTGTAAAAGAGAGTAGGAGAAATTTTATCTTTGGACGGGTGCGGTGCACACTGACAACATCCGCGCCCGCCCAAATTTTGGCGCCGTTGCCGGGGAAACGGTGTTACTTGTTTGTATTTAGCGTGATTTTTGGATGGTATTTCTTGTGCTCTTTGTTTTTGGTTGGCCACTCTCTTGGGAATGGTTGATTGAAGCTTTTGACGGTTTATTGCTTGGTTATTGTCTAGCTTTAAACATTTATATTAATGGTCATGACTTAGATTAGCTAGGAGTACTACTAGTTGATGTTTGTTGTTGACTTAATGCTAGGTTTTGGATATAATCGATGTTATATGCTCAACCATGATGTAGTAAGCTAGGCACTAACAATGCATTGCAAGAGTCCTTCTCAATCAATTTTGCGGGTATTTGAAGTGGAGATTGACATGGAACCACCGTTGTCACACATGGAGCACAATTCCACTGATTGAGCTTAAGGTACTAAGTCGAGCTAACGACTTTAAACAACAGCGCTTCTCGGGAGGCAACCCGAGACCCTTTTTCTTTTCTTTCTTTTCCTTTATTTTCTCATCAAATTTCCACCACCACAATAAATTTTCTTTCACCCACCGCCCACCCACTCAAAAGAACCACAACAAATCATAATCCACTTTGAGCCCAAGTCCACAAAAGAAAACCCGTTGGGAAGAGTTCAACCGCTAGGAGTTGGCTAAATTGGAACAAGGAGATTGTTGTATCTTTTGATCTCTTGAGCTAGGTGTCAATCTCAAAAATTTAAAACTTTTGAATTTGCCATTTGTTTGAGTGATTTGAGGGAGAGGGTTGTGAGTTGATTTCGGAGATTTGAGATGGTGTTGTTAAGAAATTTGAATTTGGCCGGATTGTTTGGTCATGAGTCTTGAGCATTTGATCTTCGATTTGCTCGATTTTCTATTCCCCCCCCATTTTCGGTTTCCTTTTCTTCTCATTGTCGTCACATTGAGGACAATGTGTAGTTTAAGTAGGGGGAGGGTATTCTCATTCTCATGTATCTATGTTGTATTTATTAGTTTCAATTTGAAAAAATGAAAATGAAAAAAAAAAAAAAAAACAAAAAATGAAAAAAAAAAATATAAAAAGTGATGAAATGAAACCCGCTGAAGTTGAAAACCCGCAAGGGCGGGCGACTCGGGCAAAAATTGGGGGCCCTGGATAGGTTGAAAACCCGAAAGGGCAACCTATGCAAAAAAAGTGGCTTATATTGAGCGGGTAAGATGGTGAGATGAAAAAAAGAAATGTGTGAAGCTAGGATGAAAACCCGAAAGGGCTCCTAGGCAAAATGAGAGATTAAGAGAGAATTATGTATTTTGAAGACTCATTTGCCGGAGATTTGTTTTGGCTTTCACTTTCTTTTGGTTGATTGTTTTTTGGGAGTAAGCATGGAATTTATCCCTTTTTGTCTTTGTTCCATGGCTTGCTTATCTAGGTTGGTCGTAGTAGTAGTAGTTGTTTATCTTTTGAGGTTTTGAAGGGTCTGTCATTTTGATTGTGGCGTTGGAGTGAGTTCAATTCCTTTGAGATCCTTCGAGATTTGAGCTCACATTTTGGTTGTCGTTTGGTGATTATTGTTGTCGCGTGCGTATTTATGATAGTAGCTTGAATCTAAGTGTGGGGGAATCATCGTCCCTTACGTTTAGGTTTTGAGTGTATTTCGTTAAGATGTGATGATGATGTAGTTGGTGGAGAGAGAGGTTGGTGTTGATAATTTGGGTGAAGATTTATTTGGTGATCCTCATTTTGAGTTTACTCGAGGTCAAGTAAAGTTCAAGTGTGGGGGTATTTGATACGCCCAAGTTATACGTTGTATATACGTTATTTTGGGTGCACTTTGCTAAGGGTTTGATTGTAATTGTTAACATTCGTGTTTTATTTAACCCTTAGCGGAAGTTCTGGAGTTGTGCGAGATAAGTTGTGTTAATGTCATGCATTCCAAGCTTTCAAGGTGAAATGCATTTGAGCCGAGCATCGCAAGCCAAACTCCACCGCAAGCCCAAGCCAAGCAACACACAACCAAACTCCACCGCAAGCCTAAGCGAGCCCAACGTCATCACCAACCAAGCAAAGCTTCCCACAAAGACGCCCATCCAAGCAACATCGCAAGCCCAGCGGCTAAGACGACAAAGCGCCTTCGCACGGCCCATCCGGCTCATCGCAAAGAAGCGGCGCCAAAGTCGCCCGTTCGCGACTCGCGAGGGATGTCGCGGCTCGCGACCCCCTGCCCCTCGCGACTCGCGATGTTTGTCGCGGCTCGCGACCTGCGTGCCAAGCCATTTTGTGCGGATTGGCAGAGTCTCCTTCGCGACTCGCGATTAGTTGCGCGACTCGCGACGCTTAAGTCGGTTTGGGGCCACGATTTTGTGCGGGGTTTAAAAGCTCCTAAAACCTAACTTTTGAGGAGACGAAGAGGAGGACGAAGAGGGAGAGCTGAAATGTAGACCTTGGAGTGGCAAGCTTGAGGGGAGAGAGAGGATACTCCTCTCCCTCATCCTTCCTTCTTCATGATTCTCTTTTCATCTTTCCTTCTTCATTTCTCTTTGTTCTTCATTTCTTAGTCTTTGTTCTTCATTTCCTAGTTTTAGTTTTCATTTCTTAGTTTAGTTTTTAGGGATTTCAACTTTGGATTTGGTTTTTGCTATCGGATTGTAGCTTGAACTGTTCTTGGATCAATTAACATGAAGCTTCAACCGTTATTGTGAGATCTTTCCTCTCTTTCTCTTTTCCTTAATTATGGTTCAATTTCTATGCTTGTGATTTATGATTGTTGCATAATTATGCTAGGAAAGTTACTAGTTTGATTGTGTAGTTAATCTAATGCTAGATTTAAGAATAGAATCGGATTGTTTTATTCTTTTATCATTTGGTAGCAAACTAGGGAGTAACTCAGATGCATATCTTCTTGGTTATTTCTTAGGGAAATTGAATCAACTGTTGAATGTTTATCGCGTGTATGACATTAGCAGGTCTATTGGTTCTCTCGTGTTTATTGCCGCTATTGGATTGAACTTAGACACGTGATCGGACTAGGTTATCCTTTAGTTAGGGTTTTATAGTCACGGCGATCGTGCTATTCAACTAAGAATAAGGAGAACACGAGATTAATTCTCGACAATAGATAATTATGGAAATAATTAGAGTGGATGTTCAAGGATCGATAATGAATTGAAGTGGATGTTAATCGGATTCAAGATCTTTCCATAATTGATTTCTCGTTTTGTTTATAAGTTAGTTGTAGTTTGTTTATAATCTACTTGAAACCCCCCTTTGTAATTAGGTTTCTCGGCCCTTAGCTTAATCTAGGTTTCGAATCACGCTAAGTACTAAACTCGTCCCTGTTTCCCTGTGGATACGACTCCTACTTCCATTATACTGCTTTAGTGTAAAAGAGAGTAGGAGAAATTTTATCTTTGGACGGGTGCGGTGCACGACGACAACATCCGCGCCCGCCCAAAGATCCCTAATAAAATGAGGCAAACCCTAATCAAATGTGAGAGTACCAACTAGTAACAAAATCACAGAACGAAAGAGCAACAACTTACCCTAAATCGCAACCAAAGATATCACAACAATCTCAACATGAACAACAACATAAATCATATGAACAAGATCATGATTTAGAACAAGATCTAGTAAAAACAAGAACTCAAATGAGGCAAACATGAATAGAATCAACTAAAATCATAACCCTAAACATGAATAAAATCAACAAAAATCATGACCCTAAACATGCAACCTAAAAAACGAAAACAAATTCATGCTTCCAAACGCAAACCCACGGGTAGTTCATAAAAAAAAATGAAAACAAGAGGATAAAGTTGTGGAGTGGACCCATCTTCCCATCTTCCGCAACAAAAGTAAGGGGACGTTGAAAAACCATTTCTTGATGGCTTTTAAACTAGAAGAGGTAAGATCGCCATGAATCGAAGCCTTCAGGTGGGGGATCTTCAATTTTTTTCGTTTTTTGTGGCGTTTTTGGACCACAAAACACCAGATCTGGTGGTTTTTTTTTTAAGGAGCACCGCAAGACCAACAGAAATTCCCAGTGTCGAGCTTCTTTTTGCAACCGTCGCCATTTTTGTTTCACAATCAAACTCGTCAAGCATCTCAAAGAGACACTTCTTGCAATTTATCCATGGAAAAACCCAACGAGATAGGGGACTCACAAATGAAACAAACTCAAAAACCACAAATTTGGTTTAAGAATAATCGCAAGAACGCAAAGATTATTAATCTTAAGTTTTTTTGAGAGATTTGAAGTAAGAAACCCTAGATCCGAGGATTTGAGAAAGAACGGGAGAGAGAAAAGTGAGAGTCGAGAGAATAAGGAGCGTCGCAGGGAGAGAGAGAAAAGTGAGGTGGATGGGTCATTAGGGTTTTGGAGGGAGTTTTAATACCGGGGGTTGGGTGAGTTAAGGGGGTTGGGTGAGTTAATGGGGTTAGGTGGGGGGGTGTTGGGTTATTAAATGGGCTATATTAAGTGAGTGGGTGGAAAATGAGTTGGTCTTTTTTTACTATATGTAGTAAGTTATGTAAATGTAGCAACTAAAAAGAGACACTCCTAAATGGTAAAATGTAGCAAACTAAAAAAAGACGGAGGGAGTAATAGCATCATTCTCGCAAGGCATTAGGCAACCGCAATCATATTAGAAGAGATGAATGTGTTTTACGAGCTAAATCAATTCTTTGTGGATAACAACTTGCCAAGCCTAGCGAGCATCACCACACAAGGTTAACAAGATAATTAATCGAGGATGGATGGTATTAATTATTATTTCTATGATAATAATATATAATTATCGATTATAATGATTATAATTATTAAGATAAATACCAATAGTAATTATAATGATTTTTAATAAGCTAATAATGATTAAAAATTGTTTATTATAATAAATAGTATTTGTTATTCTATTAGGAACAACACAAGAGGAGGGGGTGAATTGTATTAGTGGGGAACAATAAGTAATTTTTGTGAAATTTAAACAAATGCTAAAAGAACAAACCAAAGACACAAGAGATTTTAGGAGGAAAACCTTTCTAGGCCTAATAGGAAGTAAAAACCTCGACCCAAGGGATTTTAAACATAAATCATTAACTAATAATAGGTTAACCCCTAAGTACAACCTATTATAATGAGTTACTCGTTCTCTCTCTCTCTTGTTCCACTAGGAACAACAATCCCTACAACGTTTTTCTTCTCTCGTGACTTCATCAAAGTCCTCTCTCAAGCTTCACTCAAAGCTTACTTAAATGCACGATCTCACTCAAAATCCCAACCCCAAATTAATTACAAATTCTCGAATTACCCTTAAGAGAAACTAACAACAAACTTAGGAACAAAGGATGCTTATAAGAAATGTTTATAGCACCGATTCAATAAAATGTTAAATGCTCTCAAATATGCTAAATTGATTAGTGTTACTCTAAAATAAAAGATTGAAATGGGCTATCTATAGATATGTATAAGGTGTAACTCAAAGAGTTACACATACATATCTCTAAATACCTAACCATTATAATCCTCATCTAAATCCTTCAAAAAAAAATCCTCATCTAGATCAAAGGAACAACAACTAATCAGATATAAATCAACTTTATTTAAATCAATAGATAAAAATCAAGTTTAACAAACTAAAGATAGAGTTAAGAAAAAAAACGGCTAAAGAATTGATACCCATAAAAAAACCCTAATCTTCCTTTTTCTCTCTCGCCGCCCCCTCTTCTCCTTTTTTTTCCCTCTGCATCTGTGAGGGACTGCCATGGATGTTCTTATCCATAGTAAGCCCATTTTTTCCTCTTTTTTCAGTTTTGTTGAATAAATTAGTCTCTCTTTATGAGAGTTTCTCGAACCCTGTTATGGGGATATTTGTCTCTTTTGTGGAGGTCTCGTTCTTCTCTATGGGAGTTGTGAGTCTTGTTTATTTGTTTGTAGGTATGAAAAATTATTCTCATTGGTTGAAATTCAATATGAAGGTATTAGAAACTCCTGATGCGGTCAATATTGTTAGATCAAGAATGTTCTTCTCCAAACTATGTCAAAATGATAGATAGTTCCATTAATAGTCGCAAGATTCAACAAATACAAGGGTTTTGCGCTACTTTGGTCAATCCTGGCTCATTATAGTTTTATCGAAGACGAGCTTGATTTAATAATATTTGATTGTATTTTGGTTTCCCTTAGTACCTATTGTAGATGTTGTTTGGCCTTCAATTAATGAAATTTCTCTTAAAAAAAAAAGAAAAAACGGCTAAAGTGTTAAAAGATTTTTTTAGATTAAAAATAAATAACTATGATAAAGCCAACTAAAAGATAAAGATAAGATTTGTTTTTATTTTATCCATAAAGATAAAATCTTTTCAACATAAAGATACTAATTTCATTAAATAAAACTAAGTCTATTCCCGAGTTTATTTCATAACATGTTCATTAGTGCATGGTACCAAAGAAATCAAAGTTCTTTTTTATAGTTGTTGTTCCCAAAGTTTAGAAACCGCTCTGTTCCTAAACTCGGAGAACAACTCCTTGTTCTAAGTTATTTTTGTTCCTTACATAAGTTCCTAGGAACACCCTAATTAACTCGAGAACTTCACTCCAAGAGGTTTCATCAAGTCTTCTAGAATCCAACTCTCCTTGGTTTCTTCAAAGTCCATGATAAACATGAGTCACTGAAAACAACACATGTAGAATATTAGTTCAAATAAGTTTGTCTTTGTTATATGTCATCTTCAAAACTTAAGGACAACAGCTTTAATAATAATTATTTATTTATTTATTTTTACTACTAATGTTATTATTATTATTATTATTATTATTATTATTATTATTATTATTATTATTATTATTATTATTATTATTATTATTATTATTATTATTATTATTATTACATAATTTTAATTTTTGTGTGTGACACTTGTCACAATTTTTGTACTTTATATAATAATAAATATCCCTAAAAAAATATAATACATAATATATTCGCCTTGAAACTTATCATGCACCTCCTTTTGATGTCAAGTGTCTTTTTAATTTTAATGAAACTAAATAATTATATGATATATATTTGGTATAACTAGCCATATATAAACATTTCATTATTTTATATGTAATATTAGTAAATAAATTTTTTGTATAATATGAAAAGTAATTCAAATTACTTATTATCCGAAGTATAAGATTTTTCAATCGATGTTATTATCAAATAAACTTTTATGATTATTTTGTTTAAATATATTGAAAAATTAAAATAATTTTTAAGTAAATTAATATACAATATTGTTTAACAAATTTAATCCATATATATGACACCGGGTCACAAGTCTACTTTTTATAATTTTAAAAATAAAAGTCAAGGACTGTTTAAAGGGATTACATCTCATCATTTTATTTATCAATTTATTTAATTATAGATATGTTACATTTAAGTAGACAAATAGAAGTTAATGTGCTAGATATGTAGGTACATATGTCCTTTAGATATGTAGGTTTTTATATATTCATAAAAGCGTTGTTCAACATTTGAGGAAATTTCTTACCCCCTCACAAGTGAGCCCTTTTTATTTTATCTTTTTTAAAGAGAAAAAAGCCATGTGCAGGAGGAGACAAATTTCGGGAAAGTTATTCATCTCACCAATAAAAAAAACAATTTAGAAAGCTTGTAAGCGTGGATAGAGTAGTGGCATCACTCTGCACCTCGCACCCCTTTGGTGTCTAGGGATCAAACCTCATGAGACTCATATGATCTTTGAGGAATTTCCTTACCCCCTCAAATGGTTCTCCTCCTTCACCTTACCTTTAAAAAAATAATAACCAATTCGACCATTAGAAGTTTATTTTTTTCGAGGACTTGACAAAATTGAGTTCTCGAAATTAGATCGTACGATTGCAAGATCCGAACCCTTTTTGCATATATTAGTAATCCTACTGTGATCAAATACGCTAAGTGTTAGTGCATATCTTAGGTATAACACTTTGAGCCGCAAGCCTTTCTCGATATGGCACATTTTACTTGAGCCATTTTTTTTTTAGACCACTTAGTTTTTTTTTTGACAAAACGGGAAAGAACAAAAGAAAAGGAAGAAAACAAAACTAAATCAAAGAATGAATCGTGAACAAGTGTGGGTACGAGTTTACCCACATCGTTTATATATGAACTATTTAATGTGCGAAATTGAGAAAAATCACCACATTATTTGTTTACATAGCTGTGGATATGAAGTCCATAATGGAATAGAATTAAAGAATTAACAAAGTAAAAATGAGTTCTTGAGACAAACTCTTCAAAGATGCATCATAGGTAAATTGGTGAAACAACATGGCTTACCCTGTTTTTAAATAAGTGCAACACTCGTTTGTTAGAGGTCAAAATTTATAAATTTGTTAGTTTTGTTTCAATATTTAGATTTAGTCTATCAACTTTGTGTACATAACAATTTTATTTATACATAACTTAACCACCTTATAAAATCAAGTTTTTCAAAATAAACACCCTATATGTTCATTTTTTTAAATCTTAACCACCTTATATATTTTCTCAAATCACAATCTTCAAATACCCCGCCGGTACCGACTTGATCATGTCAAGGAAATCATCATCGAAAAGCCAAGTTTAAGAATGATTCCATCACCACCACTTTTTATTCATTATGGATGTATATAAGGTTTTTCTTTTAAGATCGATTTCTTAAATAAGGAAAATCGTCAATTCGATATGTTTGAAGAATTTAGGGTCATATGCGCCGCTTATTTAAACAAATCAACTTAGGTGATTAGCCCGAAAATGATTTTAAAAGCGTAGAAAAAAAAAAAAAAAAAATCCCCTAAAAATATTAATGGTGAAAGATGCATTTCAAGGCCTTGAATATAAATATGTTGCACTAATTTGATAACAAAAAGACAGCAAATTCATGTTACCACATACATTTCCTTTGAATCATTAAATAAAATACAACCTTTCATGTTTTGTCCCCTACTAAAAAAATTGTATTGCTTCAATGGCATACATATCCAGTATAGATTACATTTTAACATGGTTTGGGAAATTGAGTTTGAGTTTGACGGAAGGATACAATATTTAGAAATCGATACATTCGTGTCAAATAATTGCACTTGCACATACAAAGAATACTTTGACGTCAAAATACAATGCCTCCAACCAAAAATGAAGCGAGTGGAACTGTGAGATTGTCATCCAGCTGCGTGCTTATAGGCAACGACTCAACAAACGGAACCTTCAATGATGGGCCACAACAAGAAGCGCAATACCAAATCCCAGCTTTCTTGCATGAACCCGAACGAGAGAAAAATAGTGCATGTACCTGTTAGACAGGAGAGTCAATAACCCACCTACAACTAATAAGAAAACACAACTTTGAGAGAAAACAGCAACTTGCGCGACTGAGGCCGCAAAGCCAGCAGTTGCCATAGCAATGGTACCAGCTATAGGACTTGTTTTTATTGTAAGGAAGTTTGCTTGCCTAACTGTCTCCGACAATATCAGCCAAACCTGAAATATTGTAAGTGGCAACGCAATGCTCAAATATCAGTTTACGATGCATAGTGAAAAATTTTTCATGTAAATTGGGAAATGTATACTTAGGGTCTATGTGAAATAAGTAAAATATTAATGGGAGGGAGGGGAGCAATGGTTATACACTTATACTTGAGGTCAGTGGCAACTTTTGGAGACGTTTGAACCCAGGAAATGTAGGGATATAAATTATAAAGTATATGAGCAACATTTTATGTCTTATACTATCTACAAACAATAATGATAAAATATACGACCAAAGATGCAAGTTAGAGGATATGGTGATTGATGAGGCATAGCCTCCAACACTACCCATTCCTCACCCTCCCCCCTCCCCTTGTGTTAACCTCTCCAAGGCACTCTCTTAAGTTAGGAGCCTTATGGGGTTTACATGTACTTAAAAAATGAGAACAATTAGAATATATATGACCATGATATTTAACTTTATCTTCCCTAAAGTCATTTAGGCTGGAAAATAAACTATAGATAGCATAAGCCCAACCCCAAACTAAATAAGATATAAACTATAACCAATTAAATGTGGTAATGCCACCTTAATAATATATTGCTCTAGAATCTTAGTTAGAGGAGAGGCCCTTATGAGCATATATTAATCTGATTGTTTTTCTTCAACCTTCTATCTACTAGCCAATCCACTGCCTTGTTGCTCCTAGTCCCTTTAACAATCCACAAAAACTACTTCCCATTATTCCGACCAAAAAATACGACAATAACTTACAATATGATGCATTACCTTCTTTTGACTATGACTTGCAAAATCTGGAGACAAGAGGCAGTTTCCATTTGAACCATCAGCTCCTTTTTTCCCTACTTGTACTAACGTAAGTTCACTTGCAACTTCCATAAACTCCATAAATGAAGGAGCGAAAAATTTATTAGTCCCATAAAAATATTAGTCCCTCCGTTAACTCCACCGAAGCAAGGAATGCTGCATTCTGACTCACACCAGATTCTCCTGAAAAAGATTAGTCCCTACGTCCCTAAAATGATTAACCACCTTTAATTCCGGGCCATTTGTAAAGAACTGACTGAAATACCATAATTTATTCTTTGTGGATGATTTCTATCTTGAACATGTCACAAGTAGTCTTCTATTTGAATTCATAAATTCCAGGTAACATCGAGTATAATACGGGAAGTTAAGAGTTTAATAACTAGACTTTGCAAGTGACCTAATATTTTAGGTAAAATGTGATGCATATTACTTAAGGGACTAATACAACCAACTTTAAGGTAATATTCCCCTCCAGAAGAACTTTAAGGTAATATACCTCATATTCTTGATTGTTGTGCAGTTGACCATACATCTCTTTGATTACTAAATCATCGTTATCTTCTAGTTCCTCATCTCCTTCTCACCTCTCCACGTCTCCTTCATCATCTAATCATAGTTCACTTTTCTCTATAAGCCGTTTTGTCTGTTTAGGATTACTTCTTTTTACTTCACATGAAAGTGTAAAATGGCTTTTCTATGTTGTGATTTGAAATAGAAGATCTTGCAATGTATTTCATACCTCATACTTAATCCAAGTAACAAAAACATGAATGCATACTTACCATCTCCAGCACATAGGTTAGAAATTGCAGCGATCCCAATCAGGATCCTCCAAAAGCTATGCAAGCAAATGTGATAGTAATTGCATAGTAAGGAGTCCATGAGAAGTTCCCTGATGCAGAAAAAGGCCATGAAAAAATAAAAACAAAGCAAAAACCGATAGTGAAAGACAAAAGGTTTGCCAACAGCTAGTCAATGTATTTAGTGCCTTTAGAAGTTTAACAGCATCAACTAATTCAAGACCCCAAAGAGCATGGGGTATCTAAATTATAAGAACAGGTCCGTAAGGCAGCATAGCACCAACGGTGATGAACTATTATTTTTCTTAAGTAAGATTAGATTCTAAATTAAACGGATACATTAACCCCCTTCAATGCATCAAGCAGAGCTAGGACAAAGGACAAGATCATTTAGATAAGATAGAGGCAGAGAACATTTCACAGTATATCATCTTGCATAACATAATGTCAACACATAAATCTGAAAATGGTCACCTGTAGTCGCCATATCTGCTCATTGACTTGACAGTAGCTTCATCATATCAAGCTCCAGATCCAATCAGAAGCATGCGTATTATGTTCACTCCAGGAATAAGACTAGCTAAAAAGTGCACCACGATACCCAGAGCTGCAGCAGTCACTATGCCAATTCATCACATACTGTTTGCAGTAATAAATCTAATTAAATACTACTACAAGCCTACCTGAATAATGGCCAGCAAAGCATGAAAACTATCCCAATGCTGGTATGCACAAGCTTCCTGTTCAATTTCTAAGAACATAAGAAAAATTAAAAAAGAAATAGTGATTAAGAATGAGAAGAAGAAAGATCTCTGAAATTGCCTTAATAAGTAAAGGCTACAAGGAAATTTGGTGATTTAGCTCTAATGATACTATTAGAAAAATGATTAACACTAATGCTCATGAAAAATTAGTAAATTAGCAGGTAAATGCAGGGAGTGGCAGAGTTGAAAAGGGAATAGAATAGACATCAAAGCATGTGAGCTAGAAGAACACTGCTTGCACTGTCTTCCTATTAGATTGTCGATCAAGCAAAGAGGCAGAATGACAGAAGCACAGAAAGCTGCATATATAATACAATTACAAAAAGGGGATCAGAAGATTACCATAACTCCAGCAAAGGAAGAAAACAACTCCAATCTCCCATTACATTAGCCACAAACCACGACAAGAAAAGCCCCATGAGCATCTGCCTCAGAGAACATATAGCACCATTCGATCCCCATAAGAAAGTCAAAGAAAATATTCGGAGCACGATATATCCTATTATTTCCTTTCCAGCCAAAGCACCCACATAACAGCAAAAAGGCAACCCCACAAAGTTTTCCCTGTTTCCTCCCAAACCGCATATATCGAACCAGAAGATAATCTAAAATACTAAAAGGAGTAACTCGAACGCAGACCCAACCAATCAAAAAAATATGCCAACGAAATGCTGCCACCTCACAGTGCACAAACAAGTGATTCCCAGTCTCCCCAATAGTTAAACACGAAATGTACACGAGGGGCCAGCGACTTCTTTTAGCCTCCGAACCTCCATATTCTCACAAGTAATATTTTTCTTCAAACTAGCAAGACACAAGAAAAGCTTGGACATGTTTCTTTGATCCTCCCCTTACAAGCAAGCAAAGGTACAAACATGAAAAAGTTGTGCATTAGAAGCTTTACACAAAACCTGTGAAAGATTCAGATATCAAGGATGCTCGAGAGGTAAGTGAGAAGAGGTCAACACCAACTCGCACCATAAAGGGGAGCATAATGATTGATGAGCTGTAGAGAACCTGTAGAGGCAAAAGAAGGATACTAAAGGCTGCTTCCTACCAAAGAATTCCCCCGATAAGACAAAAAACACCCTGCATTACACACTTTGTATGTACAAGGGAAAAACTTGCAATAGCACCTGTAAGATGACCTTCCAAGGGCTAGTGTAGGAACTAGGAAGCATGGGACCCGTTAGTGCATCGTATCCATCCTTTGAAGACCACACCCTATTACTAATCAGTCTATGCCAAAGAACACTAGGCTCTTACATGTAAAAGCCACAACCACTTTTCTTCGGGGAATTTTCTTACACACCAAGTTACCAAGAACTAAGCCTCCCTTCCTCCGGACGTACATCTTACCCAGACCTACATAGCACACTCTCATGTACAAGATATTTTTTTTCTCCCAACCTGGCTCACAAGAAGCCAGACACCAAGCCCTCTACCTCTTTGCATGTGTACACACACACACTAGACACTCAAAAAGAATGTCCAATTTAAACTATGATGTTTGGACTATGGTACGGATCTCTTGAGCACAGGTAAAGTTCCAATTGTCGGACAAAATCTAAATTCATAGACTTGTGGACACATCTTTGAAAGGAATTAAACTCATACATGGACTCAGGATGCAGGTTGAAAGGTTATGAGACTTTTAGTCGTACTTTTATAGGAACAATAGTGGAAAGCCTAATCCCAACAGGATGGAATCGGGTGCATATGAGATCAAGATATTATCTCAAGAAGTTAATCACTAAGATTGTTAACCAAGATCATTTGCCTCCATTCTTTCTATCAAGTGCTAGATGCTTTTACAAACCCAAGCCCTTTATATCATGTATCACACTCTTCATCCAAAAGTCCATGCTCTAATCGACTTTTCTACATACCCAAAACAACGAATCAATACTCCCTTACTTTATCCTTAATAGCCACAACTCCAACCTTCTTTGAATATTTTCGTCCCAAATTTATCCCTTAATGTGCACCCACACATCCATCTAACTTACACATCCTCGTCAGCCTCTAATATTCCTAACATAATGCTTTCCTAACTTCAAGCTATATAATAACGATGTTTCTAATAAGTGTCCTTGAGATTTTTCCTTTAACCATAAAGGTACAATAAACTCGGCTCGCCTCGCTTTGACATGGTACATGAGCCCCCTTCTACCATAAAGCCTCCTAAGCACCTTCTCAGCAACGGCAGGTTCCAAAAGAAGTCACGCATGGATGATCTCCTAAAGGTAGAAGATAAGGGACAAATCACTGATGGCACACCCATCCCAAAAGGAAAATGCAACCAACATGGTCGATTGGACATCATTTGTAACAATAAACTTGGGCGGATCAATAAAAAATCTTAAGACCTTATAGTAGTTCAAAATCCAAAATAAATCAATTTTAAAACCCAAGATTATCCCACAAAAGAAAAAATGAGATGATCCACAAACAAGTAAAAAAGCAACTACTAAATTCAAGTCCTTTCCTTTATAACATCCTATCTAAGAAGCTCTGACTCAGATGCAAGGGGGTATGGAACCAGAACTCGAACATGGGAAATTATAAATTATTAAATTCAACTATTCAAGTATACGGGGACATGCTTCAGAATGTCAAACTTTAAATCGGATTTCAAGTCGATAAATCACAATTGCACAACTATTATAATTTATAGTTAGTACACTTTAGTATTTCTTAGGAAACAAATAGCATTTTTTATTGAACGTTTGAAAAAGAAAAAAAAAAATCTCATCCACTTGCTCATATCAAAACTTATCCCTTGCTAACTTAGTTAGATCCTAAACTAAAATATTGAGCAAACCATGTACATACAAGGCTTCATATGCCAATTTTCTGCTTTAACTTTAAGTGGCTGTACCAATTACTAAAACACACTACTGCGCATGGGAAAGCAATTTGGACCTATCATCCTGTAACCTGATCGCACATAAAATTATTTGCAGTCAAACCCTATGCAAGACGGAAGGCAAGAAGACAATTTACATACAAAAATAAACTAGCCGCTGCTTAGATTCGAACTTGGCACCATGCTTGATCCAAACTCATGAAAACACGTAGCTGCTCCCCATTTAAAAATCAATGTAAGTTGTCATAAAAAAAAGCCCACCTAATTGCTTCACTTAGCGAAATAACAGCTTCAACTTCCGCTTCCATACTATTTCCCCACATAAAGAAGTCCATGGTGCGGCTTGGTGAACCCCACATAAACCAAGCTCACGGAATCAAAAAAATCATGGATACAAACAGAACCCATGTATTGCCATGGCAACTACATCCCAAGCTGCAACTTCTGCATTTACCCTCTCGCCCATTTCCCTATATAAAAAATGGCACCCCGACAGACACATACAACAAGCCAAGTTAACGCTTCATAGCTGCTGTAAACTAACAAGCCAAAGCATAGCATCTCTAATTTCAAAATCAGGCTACAAAATATGAAGAAAAACCCACTCAAACAGTTTTAGCATTTGCTTCCCTTTGAGTAATTCAGTGGATCATAGATTTGTAATGAAGAAGATGCTCCAATTAGGAAACCAATCAAAATAAAAAGAAAAACTCCCCCAAATACTTAAAGCATATCATCTTTAACACGTCCCAATAAACCTAGGGAAAAATCTGTAAAACCATTCGACAAGATATTAATCAGTCTTCACAGTAAACAATACCCCACTTAATTCTCGATTGTGAAAAATAGACTCTCCTGACAACATTTATCATCCTTCGAGATAGGAACTCAATCTTAACTCATCAAAAAAAAAAAAAAGGGACGATCAATCACCTCTTCCATAATTAAAACAAAAAAGGACTTGTAAGCTGTAAATAGAAAAAGACTTCGTTAGCAATAGCAACAATGCATTGATAATCACGCATCCCATAACCCTAAGCTTCTAAACTACACATGGACGTTTTAGGGCGAGAAAGTGGGCTATGCTTACTCATAAAAATTCATTGATAGTATTATCCAATAGATTACTCAGAAGTAAAGATGAAAAGACAGACCAACTGAAGTCCCTCAAACGTTGCAAATACGAAATAATAGACCTCAATCCTCATGATACTGGAAGAATAGTCGTTTTAGGTTCAGATGAAAATCCAATCAAAAGTTATACCTTTACGTTATATTCTTCCGCTCTCATCGCAAATAGAAGTCATTGTGGGTTCTCCACGTTATTAGGGGACTACAAATCTGACATCATAGATATCAATTTCAAACCTAAGAATCTAACAAAACACATAATAATGATCCAGAATTTATCAAGCTCCAACAGCACTATCCATAAGCACTAATTACTTAGGCAGGGCCAATTATTTTTAGAAAAAGCACTTAAATAAAAATCAACAAAAGGCACTCTCATTACATAATTTTAGCACACATCACATCAACAAAAGATAAGTAATAATTGTATGAATTTATAAATGCTGACATTCCTCTCACTATCTTAGCAGATATAGGCATTGATATCCCGCTTCAATCTATAACCTCTAATGCGTACATACTACTTCCGTTCCAATTTACTTGCAACATTAGGATTTTCACGCCTTCCCGACGCACAACTTTAACCATTAATATCTTTTATTATCTATAAGTAAAATTATAAAAAAGTTGCTCTTTTTGAAAAGATACATGGAGATAAATCTAACAAGACCCACACACTAACTACGTTAAACCTTACATATTAATCATACTGGATGATCCAAAGAGATCATGTGAATAATGTAAAATTTCAAGAGCTGTACGTAATTCGGAACTTATGAGTATGTCATAACTATTGTCACACTAAACTGTGAGTTATGCATTTTGGAAATCTCAAGGAAATCATTATAAAATCTATCAACGGTCGCTTCCCATTTCTGTGCTACATAAAGAGGCACCAGTACAACTGATAATGTTGGGTCCACTTCCTTCTTTTATCAATCTCCCTATTTCTAAAGCACCCAACAATTTTCCCTCAAAAAAAATCATGGTAAATTATCACTAACAGCAAAAAATAATGTAAACCAAAACAAACATAAATTAAAGGAAAATTTGCATTAAAAAAACTGCAAAGCATTCTTTTAGAAGAAAAAAACCATTAAAACTTACTTCTTTTGGCAAGAAGAAACTTATTTCCATTTTCCCTGTGTAGTTTTCTGGTATGCATGTTAGAGGGTTAAGTGAGATAGAAGGGTTAACGCCTGAATTGAGAGGGTAATACACTAACACCCAAAATCGAATAAGTTTCATTCGCAAAAAAAATTAAATATGTGCGGTTTTTCTACAAAGCACGCTTTCAAATGTTCGTTTTTTTTTTTTTCGTAAAATCTGAACTTCTGGAAGACTTGGGAAGATATGTAGGATAGTTAGGATTATTTTCGAAAAACTCATAGTTGGAATTATTAAAAGCGGACTACCCACATTAGGATTATTCCTATCAATTTTTCCTAATATAATTAACGAGTAAAAATTTACCGAGTCGAAGACGCCATATTTAGCGGTGAACTCCCCAAAGGGCAAGCGCAGCGCCTGCAGCAGTCCCGAGATCAGAGGGGCACAAATGTCACTCATCACTGCATTTTCCGGCAACATGATTGCAGCTGCTACTGCCGTCTGTTTACTACGACGTAATTTGATTGATTTTTTGTTGCTTTTTGCTCTGATTTTGATGAGTTCGCCGGAGAAATTTATGGAGGGAGTGTAAAGATTGTGGGTAAGAGGTCTCAAAAGGATGGGCAAGTGAGATGGGTACTTCAAAGCGTTGACATGTTCTCCAACCGCCATTTCCCCGCTTTTCTTTACAATTGTTTCCTCTTTCCATTAGTTTAATAGAAATATAATCCCTCTCTTTTTATATTTCATCCTGGTTTTATTAGGTTACTCACTTTTATGGGGTACAGAGTCGTACATGAAAATTAAGTATGCAGAATTATAAAAAGAAATAGAAAAGACTGTTATCTATCGCATATCAGACAGCGTTAATCGCCATGCTAATATGGTCAGAGCGTAAAACTTGATCAGGTAAAGATAATAATATAAAACTCCAATGACCATTTCAAAAACATACATTGGAACTGGATATACTAATAAACGACAAACGATAAAAGGAGCTGGTGAACTAATAAAGACTGTCAGGAGCTCTACTTTGCAACGTTTCTTATTGGCAAATCTTTTACAAAGAAATCTTTATTTTATTATTTAAGACACATGGGTCATGTTTCACTCTCACTCATCCCTTTCATGTATCATTTGCAATGTTGCATGACTATTAAAAAATCGAGCAAGACTTTGTTTTGATCGAGAGGAGCGAATAACGTTCATGTCTTTGGCATTTTATGGAAGTCATCAAGTGAAAATAATGAGAAGATACAGAGAAAAGTAAACTCGATGTCGTTTTGTAGAAAACTTTTTACGCCGTGAAATACATTTCTCATTTTACTTAGGCATATAGTTTTAAGGAGAAGGCTTGGGATGTGCCTAAGTAGTTTGTTTATAATAAAACTATTATACAATATATTTGATCTAAAGAGTCTACCTAAAAGTAACGTAAACAAAAATTAACGCGTTCGTAAGAAAATAGTGAGATGGATTTACTGGCCGACAATTTCATTTAAGTTCTTAATCATCATGTTGTAAATAGAAATGTATTTCATTAGTAATAAAACTCGGCGATTCATGATCTCTTCCATAAAATACAGGGCTTATGAAGGGTAGGCTCATGAATAGGAGATGTGGTGTAACTTATAAGTGTAAGAGTAGCTTTGGTGTGTGGCTATTACCGTCAGTCAGCCGGTATAATATATTGATATTCGATAAAAGAAACTATCAAAGTTGTTATTTACAAAAACTAGTCGAAAAACTCAAACAAAACTTTCTTTTTGTTAATGCAAGTTCCTTAAGCTATAGTTCCTTCTAAAGACCGAGTTCCACTGACATAGTTTCAGTTTATTTTTCCTTTTGAAATATTAGAGACATTGGTTCCTTACTCAAGGAGTCAGTCCATTTCTTTGACATAAGGAAGAACCACAATTATTTTTTACCCAATCATGTTCCTTACATAAAGTCTAGTAATATATTCATACAATTAGACTTCTTCCATGGAGTTCCAACTCATATTTTTTCTCCTCTTTTCTTGGAGATCCAACTCGGCAACTTCAACTCCTTTTGAAATTTTTACTTATAAAAGGAAAATGTCTAAACTGAAATGGAGGAGCAGCTATATATTTCCACAATTTTTAATCATGATCAAACTTTTGGAACAGAATGTACTGCTTCGCTCCATCGATTAGATGGAAATATGGAACTACAGAGTGAAAAACAATGTCCCTTACCATTTACCAACTTTTATATATACTCAAAATGAATATCATACACGTTACAAACTTCAAGCATCGCATAACAATTATTACATTACACAAGGACTCCTGAACACTTTTGACGAAAAGCCATTCGCTTCTATGGTCCCTATATTTGGTTCATTATAACAAGCTTATCTATGTTTCCGATCCACCTGTCGAGTTGGTGACCCAAGGCTCCAGTAAAACCCCTTCAGGAATTAGTACCACTCTAATTCCCTTCCTGTTGAATCCTCTAATACTGTTTATTACCATTCCAAAGTTAATTGAGACCTCAAACGATTTATGACCCTCCAGAGTCATATGCACATCCACTCAACCCAAAGAAAAAAAAGAAAAGAAAAAAAATGCAAACTCAATTCCTCAAAACCTCACCTCAAAACTAGAACAAATGCATTACATATATCTAGTCAAAGCTGAAGCAGCCGAACATCTTCCATCAGACATCTGAGTTAGATGATTGAATTTCTTCAGACATAATCACCAAGTGTCTTAATCATCTTATCTTGGATTGAACTTCAGGGCTTCCCGCCATATAAGCTCCTTTATATCCTCCCCGTCCAAGGATGATTGCCCAAAATCAAACTGAAAAGGTTTCCCGGGCAGGTAGGCCCCTCGTTGATCTCATGGAGGCTCATAAATAAGGGTGATTCAATGCATCATCAACTGGTAAGTTCACAGAAATAGAAATCCATTTAGAGCATGCGAAGAAAAAACATCTGAGACCTACTGGACAACTTTGCAAAGCATTAATGAGATTGTTAACAGCACACCTGTAATTCGCTTGCTGGGATCAAATTACAAGCATCTTTTCAGCAAGATCAAGCACCAAAGGAGACACATTTGGGAATTTCTGTGCAAATGGCTGTTTTGGAAAATGTGGCAGCTGTTTCACATACCTTTTAGCATTGTCACTTCCCAGAAATCCAAGGTCAGAATCTTCAGGAGAGCCTAGCAGCTGATATGAAAATGTTTACAAATAAATTCAGACATTGGGAGATTTATGCATATTATAGTCACTCAGAAAGTTGTCCAAAGATCTATATGCTAGTTGACATTCGTTCCAGAAATATACTTCCGCAAAATTTCTTCTAGAAAGCATACTGTCCAATACTGAGTATATACAGTTATACACAAGCATATATTCACCATGAAACTGGTGCAGTAATAATCACGATATTACTAACAAATGCTAGCAAAACAAATAAATTACCAGCCCTTCAGAATATTTGAAATAAAAAATTATAGTTTTAAATTATTTGTCATTTCAAAATTCCTATATAAAAATTACAAGCTTCCCACTATACACTCCTTCTGGACAAATCTAGCATCTACTACTCATTAACATCTAATAAAACCAAAAACACATCCGAACATTTCGATCACCTCAAAAAAAAACAAGAGTAACTTCTTATCTTATTTTATATGCAATTTTCACACATAACAGATACTGAGAAACAGAGCGAGTCCACAAACAAACCTCATTTATGAGCTGCAACTGCTGCAAGTAGTCCTTGCCAGGAAAAAGGGTTCCCTTTTGATGATCTCCATCATAATGCAACCAACTGACCACATATCAATTGCTGCAGTGTACTCTGAACAATTGAGAAGCAGTTCAGGAGCTCGATACCATCTAGTCACAACATATTCAGTCATAAAATCTGTCTCCGCTGTTGTCCTTAGCGAGCCCAAAGTCACATATCTTGGAGATCACAATTAGCATTTAGAAGCAAATTGCTTGGTTTCAGATCCCGGTGCAGAACATTTGCTGAGTGTATATATTTTTGCCCACGTAAGAGTTGATATAAGAAGTACTGCCAAAGCAAAAAAAAAAAAAATTTAACTCCATACATTACATCTCTAACACACGTTTGGATCATCTGATATAGGGGATCACAAGAATCACCATAGTTATAAAATCCAGCATGAGAGCATGCCGAACATATCAACTGGTAAAACAGTTATGACAAGCCCGTAAAGGCAAAAAGAAAAGTAAAAGTGCAAAACAGATGTCCTTAAGAAAGAGTAGTTTAGAAACGGTTACATAAAGCCACAAAGTGTCATTGGGCTCTTAAACCATGCTGATCGCCTTATTTATCAAAGAATGATTTTAATGGGAACAAAAGAGGCTGTTAAGTATTGTAATTTATTTTAAAAAATCTAATTAATCACTGTGCCTAAAATCGAAGACCAAATTAATGGAGTAAAGTTCCGATAAAGAGCACATTACATTATAGAACATCTTCAGCCTATGTTAGATAGAAATAGATAGACCAACTTATCAATCTATCCTCATTTTTTACATATACTCCTTCCAATTTCTTTTAGGCTCCGTTTGGTTGGGTGTAAAATATTTTCAGTGTAAAATGATTTTCATGGAAAACTATTTCCAATGGAAAACACAATTCCAAAATTAGTTTTCCGTTGTTTGGTTCCATGTAAGAAAAATGATGAAACGAAAGGAAAATGAAAGGGAAAGTAAGAAGGTAATGAGAGGAGGTACAAGAAAGATAAGGGAAATGAAGGAAAACAGCTTTTCTTTCATTTTAAAGGGAAAATAGTTTTCCATCATTTGGAGAGCAATTTTACTCCAAGGGAAAATGGTTTTACGCTCCTTTGCAAACCAAACAATGTAAAATTGAAAATAGAGGAAAACAGTTTTCCACGAAAATGTTTTACGCCCTACCAAACGCAGCCTTAGTTTCAATAATTTGACTTTCACGCCAACCAAGTACAGCTTTGACCATTAATATCTTTATATGCTACTAAAACATATAAAATGTTAATATATTCAAAATATACATTGAGATAAATCCAACATGTTACATACTGAAATTTGATTTTATATATTAGTCAAAATTTTCTGTCAAGGTTTCTTCTATATGATAAATGTAACAATAAAAGTCTTGCAACTAAAAAAACGAAGGAAGTACAACATAACTAAAATATCTATATCAAATACATTGGATGATTCAGTGATCAAGTATTATCCGCACCGTACTCCCTTTTAGAAGGCAAGGGCATATCTGACAATAAAACAAGATTTCCATCGATAATTAAGGATCCCACATAAAGTGCCCTTGGCAAAAATCCAGAAATCTATTATTGCATCAACTGTTGGCAACTGAAACTGCCATTTCATATTCACAGTATGTGAACTATTCAACTTAAGAGCAACTCCTACACAGAAAAGAATAAGGCATTCAACAAACTCCTATAAATGATGTAAATTAATACTCACTCCGTTCCACAAAGTTCTACTCACAGTGGCTCCACATACAGAGGACAGAAAGAGAGTGCTAAAGTAGAACCCAGGTGCTCCCTTTATTACTCTATGGGTAAGAGGGAGATGGAGTTTAATGGAGTCAACAAGGTCCCACAAGGTGGGGTAATGGAGGGAAATGGAGAAGTAAGTTAATCAAACAAAAGTAATATCTTTGTGGAATGAAGTACAAACCCTCTAAATGTGGCAAAAGCAGATGCCCACTATTATTTTCCAATATTTTCCAGCATCCTGTCAAACTCAGGAAAGAGCTGTAAGACCATACCCTCTAACAAACTCCGTTAGCTATGAATTAAAAACTGTAAAACAGATAAAAGTTTCAAAAAGGAGCAACCCCCAATTGAAAAATAATATCAAGCTTGTGATAACAAGCGTATAACCAACTTTGCAGGCAATGCGGATGTTTTGAGGTTATTGTGGAAACTATTGTCGTGGCAGTAAGCTCGAAACTTTTATAATGCGGTCGCAACACGGAGTCATGCCCGAGATTTAGTCCCGTGGAGGCTTAGGGCAGGGGATCAATTGACAAGAAGTAGATCCACATGGGTATCCGTGTGAATCCACATTGGTTTGCATATCATATGAATGCTCGGGCAAGATATTACATGCATTATGATTTCATCCCGTGCTTATGCAATTATTTGATTATGCCCTTTCGGGTTTTTCAAATGTCGTACACTTAGTCCCCCAAATATATACCCTTTCCAGTAATTACCGATCCTAACGTAAAGATTGGCATTCTAAGAGAATAAATTAAGGTTTTGTAGAGATAATCAAGAGAGAAGAAATGATCAATCGCCTCAATTCTCCATCAAACTTGCATCTAAGCTCTCTTTGTGATATCAACCTACCTCTTCAAAGGAAAAAGGTGAAGTGAAGAGAAAGGAGTAAAAACAAGATTCAAGGTAAGAAGATTAGAGGAATGCTCTCAACTATGATCGCTTGATTTGTTCTCACTCCCTCTTCTTGATCTCTTTGTGATGAACAGTTAGATAAATATAGTATGAAAGCAATTCTGGTTGTGTGAATTGCTGATTTTAAGATAAGATTATCAATGAGAAAAAATTTCTCTCCAAACCTTACCATTAGACTACTATTTAGTTTATAACAAAAAGTTAAAAATAATTAGTCGATTAATAATATACGATAAATTACTATCGAAACAACAACCCAATAGAGATGGCAATTCAGCTTGCATTGGATCTGAGTCAATATCCAACCTCAAAAAAATGAAAAGCTCATCCAATCTTATAGGAGGTTGAGCTTATGTAACTCAACGAAACCCACCTGAGTCTCATTAAACTACTACCTTATCAACTGATAGATAAATAGTTTAATACAAATAGAATATTCATGTTTGCATTATTACAAATCAAGTCAATATAGTATAGTTGTTTTCTAAATTGCTGATTTTTGTGATCTTAAGTAACAATATAGTCCGAATCAAACTCAATTTTGAGTGATGAAAATAATCCGAATCCGATATATAAAATATTGAATGAAAATTGATTTCAAAAATCCGAGTTTGAATAAAGGTGGACTCGGATACTGAGTTTGGAAAAGTGATAGTCTAAAGGGAGCATAAATAGTAAAGTCAAGCTTTTTAAGTGTAATTTCTGCTTATACAACTTTGCTTTTTTTAGGTCATGCGTTGTCCATAACCAAGCTTCTCAAGGGTAAATTAAAGTTAGTACATTGTTGTCAAAGCCAACAAATTTTATGAGTACAAGCTTTAAGCGGATTGCTAGGTAATGTAGACTATTATAGTTAAGAAATTATCACACAACCCAACCTATGAAGACGAAGACCGACCGAGGAAGTTCTGAATCTAAATGGAACAAGAACTTAGAGCTAATTCTACAACTTAAGGCTCTCAAGCACAAACTTATATAAAAAACTTCATTGATAATGATGCCTTCCCTAATGGTTCAATGTGTGTAGGAGGTAATACCACATGCGTCCTTTTCCGATAAATAATCACATGCACTTGCACCTTGTTGCATTAGTATTTGCCACTTCAATTGTGAAGGTATTACCTCAACACTTATCTTGTAAATGTATATGAGAGTCTAAAATATGAGACAAGGTAATAGTCCAAAGTTTATTGTTGACTATGATTTTGAGACTCGACATTGTGAAGAAAGGACAAATAACATTGTCAATGCTTTTAGACGAAGTCGAGGCACATGATGAATGTAGCGTTTTTTCTTTCTAAGGAGTTTAGAAGGCTAAACACCAAGGTACAACCAGAGGGAAGTAAAGGCCAAGTTAAATGTATATATACCCATCCTTGTTTGATGAGATTTATGAAGAAAATGTGATAGACGGGAAGGAAAAAAAAGTGTTGACAAGGGCTTCCAAGATAGATTTAGAAAAGGAACTCGACTTATATAAAGTTAGAAACAAAATATAGTGTATGTTCAAGGATAAACAATCAAGAGGAAAATCTAAAATGGCATATCAATTATCTATTTCGAGTCAACCTAGAAGGAAAATTTGCCTATGAATATCTCCTATTATTCAGTTGTAATGACATTTGAATTTAGAAATTTAATAAAACTTATTGTGTTTAATGGGTTGAGATTGAAATTGGTTGTCTAAGTGTCTAGTATTATGACCGTGAAGATGATATTGATTAGGTAGAAAAAAGTAATTTCGAGGCAAAATGTGATTATATACTAGGATTATTACAATTACAAGTTTCTTGGTAATGCTTTGGTCATTTTTAACCAATTTGTTCCCATGAAATTGGTTGGCATTTAGAATTTAAATTATGAAATTCCTAGTTTACTATATGAAAAATAGGAGTACCTAGAATTCAAAGTCAGATTAGACTTTTTCTGTTTGATGGACATGTGAATATTTCCTTAATGTGTATAGAGTTGTAACATAATGAAGGGTTTAGACTGAATCTTGGAGATAACCTAGGATTCAAATAGTTTTGTGAACAACTGAATTTCTTCATTTTATAAGTTCTTAAGCACATCCTAGCTATCTACCGTGTTGAGAATATCTTCCTAAATTCACAAATCGTTACTTCAGGAGATCACTTGATGATCTCAATAAACCGATATATTGGGACACTCACTAAGTCCAACACATTGAATTTTGACCTAAGCTGATTAACTTTACCTAGATCATATTTGTAATTCCACAACACCAAGAAAACATTATATTCATTATCTTTTAATTCATCCACCAAGTCAGGCACCACACTTATGCATCGATCACTCATGGAAACAGGCATACCACTCTTTGACAGAAACATAACTCTCTTTCAACCAAATTAATTATGGACAAGTATTGACATTATCTTTTCTATTTCTATATGAACAGCATTTGCAAGCCATATTGGGGAGTTCCATCCAGGCAAGCTAAGGCTACAAACAAGCGATAAATGGATTTGCACAACACAGTAAATCCAAGTATCACCTGGCAATGATCTTCTGTAAGTCCCTGGTTGGATCGAATAATTTGATGTAGATCAGTGTCCATCAATTCATAAACAATGTAGACATCATTGAAATTTTCTCTCAAGTGGTAATATGATGTCCTTTATCTTGATTAACCTGGCATTAGTAGCAGTCTCGGCATATCAACTTTATAGTCAGACAGTACTGAGACAAGACCAATTTCTAGTTCAAACTTTCCGCAAAACATTGAGCATTTCCATTAATTCAAAATTCATATTTTGAACAACTGCCATTAAGAAATTCACACCAGCGCCAGAATTGACCTCCAAGCAACTACAAAGAAAGCATAAGCTGCAATCTTTTGAAGGAAGAACAAGAAGATGAGCCAATACCTAAAAAAGAATCCAATCTGAATATATAAAAAGAAAGTAAGATAGATGGTATGCTAACCCATTCAACTGAGTGAAACACACGAATTACTAAAATTACATTGTCATGGTCCATATATGACTTTAACAGTTTGATTTCCCTTAGAGTCACTCTTGGCATCGATTCTAATTGTTAAGGCATCTTAAATCTTCACCCAATAGCAACTTCTTCATTGTCTCTGAATTTCGCGCACAGCTGTCATCAAGGAAAAAGAAAAAGCCGAGCAGATTTCTAGTTAATGTTGCAAACAAGAAGAGCTACGCTGCATAATGCAAGACTTGGTCATTTTTCCTCTGTAGTACTAAATGCTATAAATGGAATCCCACATGGTTTCTGGAGTAAACTAAATTAAGCATTACTTTAAGTTTTGGTTTAAACACATCTATATATATCTAAAACCCCAGAAACAAACAAATGCCATGCTGCCACATGTACTCTCCCCCTCTTACACAATCAAATGAGACATTAAACAATAAAAATGTGTGTTTCAAGGGCTGAACCCATGACTTATCATTTGATATGTTAATGCACAAACCAACTACACTACAATACTCATGGTTTGGTCTTTGTAGGAGGAAAAAATGTTTAAAGACTATAATATTTCTATTTTTTAGAAGATTTCAAATGCACGTTGGTAAATAATCCGGGGCGTATCGCCGGGACAA
>CANSZD010004097.1:0-114131 GCA_947648045.1 Beta corolliflora
TTTTTCTTACCCTCGATAACATACCACTTATAAATATTGAGAATCATACTTGCATTTCATTACTAATACACCAAACTCCACAAACCCTAAAATTCTTGCCTTAAACTCGAATTAGATAATATTATCTTTCAACACAACCGACTTCTAGAACTTGTGGAACTTTCGCTTTCATGTTCGAATTGCATTTCATACTTGCTTTTGTGTTGTGAGGGATCACAGTTTACGGTTGCTAAATGTACATTGGTGTACTGTTAGATGAGCTTGTAGTGTGTCAGTGAGATACATCGATCAGCCACACCATCTAAAATTACAGTAGGTGGATGACTGTTATTCTTAAGGACCTTTAAGAAACAAGAGGAAAGGCTCACATCAAAAGTCGTCAGCAACAGCAGGGCGGCAACATTTGTGAGAATGGAGTACTTCAAACTATTCTTTCTCCAATATAAATAGGAAGCATATGCAGAGAAGATTTTCTAAAGTGTTCCTAAATAATAATTATTATTTATTATTATTTGAAAATATTATGAATACTCATACTAACTAAATAAGAATATTTCGATATGATATTTCTTATATACTAATGAGAATTTGTATTATCAATTTTTTTTTTACTATGTAAATGAAAGTTTGAAAATTATTTTTCTATTGTACAAAATATTTCAATATAAAAAACTACAAAGTCTATAATATCATTCTAGAAAATTGGTAAATATATATTTGATTTACGTGAAATAATATAATTAATTTCAAAACAACCATTAATTATTTATAATATTCACTAAATAGTTTGTGTACAAACAATCTTATCCGACAAAAGAACTTCCCGTGCATTATACACGAAGTCTGGGCTTCTAATAGTATATTTTTAAAATATATGATAACAGAATTCAAAGATTTATTACATTGTTTTATCGTCAACCACCAACTCTCACATTTACTCCATATTTTTTCAAAAAATTATTAAATCCCCAACCATTCTTTAATGTGAACAACCAACTTATTAGGGTTAACATCATTTTGGCTGAATATTTTGTGCTATAAAAAGGGTCATCAAATTTCCTCATGTTTTTTTTAACTTTCACTCTATACTTTTGCTTCATCTTTCTATACAACTTCTATCCTCAACAAATTCTTATTATCATACACTTTTTCAACATTCATTAAGGATCTCGGAGTTGAAACTCAATTGAGGAATTATGTGGGAGGCAAGTGATTCATTTTACAAGAGTGGTCAAATTATGAGGACAAGGTTAAAGATATTGTCACAAAGTTAGATAATTTATATGAACATGGAAACGAGACTATGCGTTACATAGTTCAAATAATGCATGCACGTAATCAATTTGAGCTTGCAAGTCAAATAGCAAACAAAGTGGTTTACTAATAGGTGCACTTTTGTACTATTAGAAGGACTATTTCGGTTATTATTAGTCATGTTATCAAGTATTAGTTCTCCAATCAATCTAATGGTTATGTATGTTTTCACTTTTTTCCATATGAATAAAAAATATTTATCTTATTTTATGCACATTTTATTGTATGTTATATTTAATGCGATTTTTTGTGAGTATGAAAATATTTTGTAACATTATTTGAGTTATAAATTATTAAACCGTAAATATAAGTATATAAACAAGGCATAATTTATTAATTATTAATTTAAGACTAAATTTGGCAATTAGTAAATATTAACTTATTAAAGATTGTCATTAGATTCAAAATTTTTGAAACCGACAAATATAAGCAAATATATGCAACTCATATAAGAAAATGCACAATATATAATTTTATGACTAAATTAGTTTAGTAGTATCATAACGCTAATTATTTGACACGATTTTAGGACTAAGGCTCTGTTCTTTTGGACTGAATTAATAAAAATTCAATTCAATTCGGTTGAGACAAATTCATTTCGATTTAGTTCAATTTTATTTCGTTTAGTTCGGTTAGTTTCCTCTCACGAGTTTTCATTCATTTTGTTTGATTCAGTTCAATTCAATTTATTTCATTTCGGTTCGGACAAATTCAATTCAATTTAGTTTAGTTCATTCCAAAACAACGGGGCCTAAATAAGGTTATCAAATCCGATTTGTATCATTTACGTGATTTTAGGACTAAATTATGTTACAAGTATAATAATTAACGTATATATAAAAAAACTAAAAAATAATCATTTGTTGTCATTAGTTGTCAGAAAATTACAAAATGTAGTTCAAACTAAAAGGTTTAAAGTTCTAAATAAGAGTTAAATTTTTTTTTCATATTTTTATTTATGAATTAATCACTTTCGAGACAACTATGTTAAGTATATTATTGTATGACGATTTGAAACATTTAAATAGCATAGACAATAATTATAAGATATGATAAGTGTATGTATATCTAATTATTAAAAGATTAATTTTATATTAATTTTGAAGCACATATATCAAATTTTGAAAATAAATGCAAAAAAATAAGAAAGTAGATGGATGCAAATTAAAGAGATCATAACAACATTAGAAAATGGGTTGAGTCATTCTTTTTTTTCAAGAAGTAAATAATCATTCAACCATTGATTTTCTATAGATGACCACTTACGCTCGGGAAACTTGTATGAGTGTTTTTTAAGGATAAATAGCAAATTAAAATTTATTTTTTTAGAACTTATAGGTAACTTTTTATTTTTTAATTTTAAGGAAAATAAAATAGAATTTTGAATTTATAAAACAAAAAATCTCGTGCAACGCACGGGTCTAAATAGTTTATGAAATTTATATAGTGATAACCTATACTTTGACCATTCTAGAAAAAACCAAGAGTAGAAAATTATATTTTTATTCTTCTGGATAAGAGAAAGTGAAATTGATAATTTGATATCGATACAAAAACAACACTAATAGTCCTTTCCGAAAAATTAGTATATTTTAGAAATGATAGTAATTGTATAATATTGAGAGGTCCTCATACGTACTTCAATTGTCTGTAAATAAAATGGTGATATATTAATCGAAAAAGAATTGCTAAATTAAATAAAGTTCTAGGTTATTTAAATCGTGTTTGAAAAACTATGAGGAAGAAGAATGAAGATGAAATGAGAAGAGAAAGAGCCAAATAATTCATTCTATAACTCATCACCGTTAGAGGTCGGTCGTGTTATCTAATTTAGTGCATTGAAAATTAGCTTTTTTAGTAGTAGTGACTTAATTAAACATTATTTAGGAAAACAACTTATGTAGTTAAACATTGTTCGGGCACATAATTTATGTAGTTATATAATTAAAAATGTCATAACCTAAACAATGGCTTTATTTCCTCATGAAGAAATGGATAAGAAATCACCCATGACTGATAGAGCTTTAGAGTGGGTGTTAGCGTGTAAACAACATACTAATTCCATTAATACCCCGATTTTTAGTAATGTTTTCTTAACTTAACCTCCCAATAATCATTGTGTCACTCCAAACACTTTATTAAATAAAGCGCCAATAATAGATATAATAGGGAGTATATATAGTTAGTAGACAATATATAACCGCTCGACAAAGTTGATATGTGTTGCTCCAAGAAAACGAATTGAATTAGTGAATATATTTAAAGGAAGTAAATATGGGCCGCTTAAAAATTTATTTGAATTACAACAAATCTTTGCTTTTATGTATATATTATTTATATGTACACTACTTTTTTGTTTTCAATTGAATTAATGAATATATTTAAAGGGAGTAAATATATATGAAGTCGCTTAAAAAATTATATGAATTACAACAAATTCGTTTTCATATGTATATATTATTTATATGTACACTACTTTTTTGTTTTCAATTATACATGGATGATAATAATAATTAAAGTTTCATGAATATAATTAGTTATTTACTTACTTAGCAAAAGAAAAAAGATAATGATTATTTTCAAACAATCGATAAAAGTTGAGTCGTACAAGGCCCTATTTTGTTCACCTCAATTTTAGTCCATATAGGATTGGTTATTTCGGATAAGGTCCAATAATACTACCATCATATGCATGACAAATGCGAGTATATTACACTTAAAAATAATTTTATCATGTAAAAAATAAAATCGAAATATTTTCTTTTTGGAAAATGTTAGAAGGAGAGTCGATTCTTGGTTTGCCGTAACGACATTATGCTCTTAATTTATGAGAACAATAAGATTTTAATATGCGAAATTTTGTTAGTCAACATGTAACACAAAATGACGAAAATCTCTACATTTTCTTTTTGTGCTAAACCTATGAGATTTGTATGATAGTGCGGATGGATAATATATTGACATGCATGTTCAATTATTGATTCAAATCAAAACTCAAAAGGTTATTTAGATATGAATGATAGAAATCGGGATTAAAAGAGTTACAAATTAAAAAGGAGACACAACGAAAAGGTGATCATAGTAGAACTACTAGATTATCAAAGAACAAATCAATTAGCACACATCAAGGAAAAAATTATAGACAAGGAGTTATGTACATCATTATTGATTCAAACTTGCCAGCTATAATTTAAGTAAATTTGTCGCGACGCTTTTTTTTTTAAAAAATATCGGATGTAGATAAGGTTATCAAATCCGATTTGTATCATTTACGTGATTTTAGGACTAAATTATGTTATAAGTATAATAATTAACGTATATATAAAAAAACTAAAAAATAATCATTTGTTGTCATTAGTTGTCCGAAAATTACAAAATGTAGTTCAAACTAAAAGGTTTAAAGTTCTAAATAAGAGTTAAAACTGTTTTCATATTTTTATTTATGAATAAATCACTTTTGAGACAACTATGTTAAGTATATTATTGTATGACGATTTCGAGACATTTAAATAGCATAGACAATAATTAGAAGATATGATAAGTGTATGTATGGTTATTAAAAGATTAATTTTATATTAATTTTGAAGCACATATATCAAAATTTGAAAATAAATGCAAAAAAATAAGAAAGTAGTAGGATGCAAATTAAAGAGATCACAACAACATTAGAGAATGGGTTGAGTCATTCTTTTTTTTCAAGAAGTAAATAATCATTCAACCATTGATTTTCTATAGATGACCACTTATGCTTCTAGAAACCTATATGAGTGTTTTTTATGGATAAATAGCAAATTAAAATTTATTTTTTTATAACTTATAGGTAACTCTTTTATTTTTTAATTTTAAGGAAAATAAAATAGAATTGTGAATTTATAAAACAAAACAAATCCCGTGCAACTTGCACGGGTCTAAATAGTTTATGAAATTTATATAGTGATAACCTATACTTTGACCATTCTAGAAAAAACCAAGAGTAGAAAATTATATTTTTATTCTTCTGGATAAGAGAAAGTGAAATTGATAATTTGATATCGATACAAAAACAACACTAATAGTCCTTTCTGAAAAAATTAGTATATTTTAGAAATGATAGTAATTGTATAATATTGAGTGGTCCTCATACGTACTTCAATTGTCTGTAAATAAAATGGTGATATATTAATCGAAAAGAATTGCTAAATTAAATAAAGTTCTAGGTTATTTAAATCGTGTTTGAAAAACTATGAGGAAGAAGAATGAAGATGAAATGAGAAGAGAAGAGCCAAATAATTCATTCTATAACTCATCATCGTTAGAGGTCAGTCGTGTTATCCAATTTAGTGCATTGAAAAGTAGTTTTTTTTAGTAGTAGTGACTTAATTAAACATTGTTTAGGAAAACAACTTATGTAGTTAAACATTGTTCAGGTACATAATTTATGTAGTTATATAATTAAAAATGTCATAATCTAAACAATGGCTTTTTTTCCTCATGAAGAAATGGATAAGAAATCACCCATGACTGATAGAGCTTTAGAGTGGGAGTTAGCGTATAAACAACATACTAATTCCATTAATACCCTGATTTTTAGTGATGTTTTCTTAACTTAACCACCCAATAATCATTGGAGTTAAGCATAAACTCAGGCCCTAAATTTTGGTGTTTTTCACCAATTGGGGACTCTAAGTTTTTTTTTCATCAATTGGGACCTTTGGTTGGTTTTTCGACTATTTAACCATCCATTAACTCACCTGAGTTTAAATAAAAACTTAGTACCTGCCATTTAAAAACTTAGTACCTAAAAATGCAAAACATAGTACCTTATATATTTAATGTCTGTAATTTCATGCAAAAACAAGGATATTGTTTTAGTATTTCTTTTGACAAAATATTTCAAAAAAAGAAAATAGCACAACATCATACTTCAACTTCATCACACTTCAGCGATCGAGTTGTACAAGCACTTGAACATCTTGAAGACTTCAAGACTCTTGGTTAGGGTTGTTCAAAGACTCGGTCGGACCGAATTTGGATCCGATTGGATAGGAACTTGGACTAGGACCGAAGATTCAGGTCTGTTCCTCGGTCCGAAGAAAATCCCTGATTAGGGTTTCGGTTCGGTCCAAACCTGAAAAATTCCAATCCGGACCGGTGGACCGGAATCTGGAAAAAAATTGGACCTGGACCAGAATTTTTCCGGTTCGGTCCGGTTTTGGACCTGTTAGACCGGAATTTTTATTTTTTTTAAAAAAAAAATCTTTTTTATTTGATTTTAAAATATTTATAAATTAGATATATTAAAATTTAATAATTTTAATAACAATATTACTAAAGTTAATAAATAGTAGGTTTCTAAATTTCTAACTTTTTACTACCTTTTAAACTTTTTTAATATATAAACGTTTGAGGGAAATTCCATCTATTACCATCTTAGTTTTGCAAATTCCATTTGGTACCCAATTTTTAAGATTAGTCCGTACAAGTACCCACTAGATTAACAACTTAATTGCTACGATAAATGCGTTGTTAACCCTCGTTAGAAAAGTTAAGATTTCATTAGGGTTAGGTTAAGTTAGAATTTTTTTAAAAAAAGGAAGTTGTTCATCATCCAAGGGATCAACTAATCCACCGTCCCGAAATTGCTTGAAATGTTCCTCTACCCTATCACGAGTCATCTTCATTGTTTGCGACTTGTGATAATGTACCTTTGCGTGCCCCTCCTAACACTTAATTTTTTGGCCTTCCCAACATTTGGTTGCAATGGCGGTTCCTACATAGAACTCGAAGAAGCACTTAATGGCGCACTGCCGAAGTAATGGTTCTCAGATCTTTCACAATTGGATCACCAATAGGTTCCTTATCCCCAAGCAACATTTGGATCATCATCGGGTTCCTTAGACAGTTCATTCCCTTTAGATTGTGTTTTCCTAAGTTCGGTCACCAATTTATTGAGTTTACTTAGGCTTGTTTAACACCTCTACCCAAATATTAATCGTATCATGATTAGGAAGCCTCTCAAACATTTGCATTAGTTCCTTATCATTCGAAATAGGATAATGTTTCATTTTCCATACATAGACAAATTCAGGATTCTTAATTGTAGTAAACCCTAATTCCCTGGCTTTGTCCTCATACTCAATCACAACATCAAGCAAATTGCTCTTGTCAATATCAACATTAACATCCACATCCTTCCCTCTAAACCGAAATCTTAAAACCCTTTGATCACCACCATTACGCAACAATTTAAACCCTAATGAAACTCTATAATTCAAAGCATAATTTAAGGCAAAACCTAATGATCTATATAATTCAACAAAATTCAGCACATTCAACCACATAATCATACACCCTAATCTACCAAAAAATCGCTAAATGAAAAGGGTAATGTACGTACCTTACAAAAGTGATTACTGGTAAATTCCATAGAGAAGATGATGTAGTTGAGGTCCTCAATGAACAATACCAGAAATTGCAGAATGACAGAAGAAGATGATCGCAAAGAAGAATGGTGGAGTGAAGCAGAGCATGAAAAGAAGAAGAATTTGGATGGTTTCTTCTTATTCGAAGTGGGATGTCGTCATACTTGGGGGGGTTAGTTAGTGGGTGGGAATTAATGTAAGTTTTAAATATATTTTTCCTTTTTTAAAATTCTAACTTAACCTAACCCTAATGAAATCTTAACTTTTCTAATAGAGGGTTAACGACGCATTTATCGTAGCAATTAAGTTGTTAATCTAGTGGTACTGTACGGACTAATCTTAAAAATTGAGTACCAAATGGAATTTGCAAAACTAAGATGGTACTAGATGGAATTTCCCTTAAACGTTTATATGTTTAAAAAGTTTAAAAGGTAGTAAAAAGTTAGAAATTTAGAAACCTACTATTTATTAACTTTAGTAATATTGTTATTAAAATTATTAAATTTTAATATATCTAATTTATAAATATTTTTAAATCAAATAAAAAAGATTTTATGGTCCAAAACCGGACCGAACCGGAAAAATTATGGTCCATGTCCAAATTTTTTCAGATTCCGGCCCACTGGTCCATCTCGGTTTCGGTTACGGTCCCGGTCCTAGACCGGTGAACACCCCTACTAGTACTGGCACTTTAAAGTGCAGTATTCTTGCATTACATTCCAATACAACTAATCATAATCTCCTTCCATAACAACTAACTGGTGTAAGAAAAAAAATTACAAAAGGGAAAGAAATTTGAATTTCATAACATGGATCTTTTCAAAAACCCATTAACTACCCCTTCCCCTGTTATACTAATGTTAACCATAATAAGACCAATGTTAAGCACAAATTTTACCATAGAACAAAAAACGAAAAAACAGTAGCAACAATTAGTATTTGATCAACAATAAACTAGCAACAAAAACACATAATTATGAAGAAAAAATTCAACATTTAAAAAAAATCATGAACCAAACTCCAAAGCCCCACGATAGACATTCACCGAAAAAATAATTCGAGCAAAAATCGAATGGATCATGAAATTTAGATAACTTACCTTAATTGTAAGCATAAAAATGAAGTAAATTATCTTTGAATTGCCGAAATAAGCTTTGTAAGGGGAGTTATGGTGTGAGAATGGAGAACCTTCTTCAACACAGGAAGAGGAAATGAATTGCCGCCAAGCCGCCAATACTAAAGTAATGAAACTTGATAATTGGGCCTTTTTCTCTTTTTTTTTTTAAATGATAATTGGGCTTATTTCGTCAGTTTTCAAGGCAAATGATGATAAAAGGAATCATGATAAAAGGAAGGGACTAAGTTTTTTTATTAACCAAAGGGACTAAGTTTTTTGTAACCAAAGGGACTATGTTTTTTTAACCCAAATAGCTTTACTTATTGGCCGAAAGTTGGTCTCAGTACTTAAACGGTGAAAAAATAACTTAGAGTCCCTAATTGGTGAAAAACACCAAAACTTAGGCCTGAGTTTATGCTTAACTCATAATCATTGTGTCACTCCAAACACTTTATTAAATAAAACTCCCAATAATAGATATAATAGGGAGTATATATAGTTAGTAGACAATATATAACCGCTCGACAAAGTTGATATGTGTTGCTCCAAGAAACGAATTGAATTAGTGAATATATTTAAAGGAAGTAAATATGGAGCTGCTTAAAAATTTATTTGAATTACAACAAATACGCTTTCATGTATATATTATTTATATGTACACTACTTTTTTGTTTTCAATTGAATTAATGAATATATTTAAAGGGAGTAAAAATATATGGAGCTGCTTAAAAAATTATATGAATTACAATAAATTCTGCTTTCATATGTATATATTATTTATATGTACACTACTTTATTGTTTTCAATTATACATGGATGATAATAATAATTAAAGTTTCATGAATATAATTAGTTAATTACTTACTTAGCAAAAACAAAAAAGATAATGATTATTTTCAAACTATCGATAAAAGTTGAGTCGTACAAGGCCCTATTTTGTTCACCTCAATTTTAGTCCATTTATGATTGGTGATTTCGGATAAGGTCCAATAATACTACCATCATATACATGACAAAGACGAGTATATTACACTTATAAATAATTTTATCATGTAAAAAATAAAATCGTAAATATCTTCTTTTTGGAAAAAGTTAGAATGAGAGTCAGATTCTTGATTTGCCGTAACGACATTATGCTCTTAATTTATGAGAACAAGAAGATTTTAATATGGGAAATTTTGTTAGTCAAAATGTAACACAAAATGACGAAAAATCTCTACATTTTCTTTTTTGTGCTAATCTTATGAGATTTGTATGATAGTGCGGATGGATAAAATATTGACATGCATGTTCAATTATTGATTCAAATCAAAACTCAAAAGGTTATTTAGATATGAATGATAGAAATCAGATTAGAAGAGTTACAAATCAAAAGGAGACACAACGAAAAGGTGATCATAGTAGAACTACTAGATTATCAAAGAACAAATCAATTAGCACACATCAAGGAAAAAATTATAGACAAGGAGTTATGCACATCATTGATTCAAACTTCCGACTACAATTTAAGCAAATTTGTCACGACGCTTTGTTTTTAAAAAAAATATCGGATGTAAATCGTTATTCATAGAATGTGAATTTACATGAAAATTTTGCAATAGAAAAATATACAAATAAATCTAGTGACGACATAAGAGAGAGAATCAATGTAGCCAAAACAAAGGAAATTAATTGATTAGTTTTTTAATATTCATAGATTGTGAATTTACTTGAAAAAATTCAATAGATAAATATAGAAAAAAATCAAATGACGACATAAAAGAGAGAATCAATATAGCTAAAACAAAGGAAATTTTTATAGATTAGTTTTCGAATACCAATTATGTCTTACTACTTAAACAAACAATATAATGTTAGGCTATCAAGATTAATGAAATTTTAAAAACTTTTAAGATGTATATGTTACGTGTACGATTGATTCACGTGTTGGAGAAGCCCAATTTTAATAATTCTCGCAAAACAGATTGTCTTGAAATGTTCCTCATGGATGAAGATGTAATATTTCCTATTAGACGATTTTTTTTATATATATTATTGTTAAAACAAAATATTTGTTACATACCAATGTTATTTTCTTTACGAAATATGATTATCTTTGTTCAAGCAAGTTGTATAATTGCCTTTCTCCCGATGATTACGTAAGGGAGACTAAGAGAAATATCAAAGTTATTGGTTACATATAACATTGGTTTAGAAGAAGCTATCCGTCATGAGTTTAAAATATCTATGAATTACTTATCTAAGATGGAAAGATGTGAAGGATTATGACTTCTTCAATATGGGTTCAATGAGACGAATAAACAAGATCGTACACGATTATGAAATTTTCAAATAATCTCAATATATGATTATAAAATTTAAAATCACAAGTTCATATTCATCACCATGATTTTAGGAGAAACTTATTAAAATCTTCAATTTGTAAAACAAAAAACTCCCCGTGCAGTTCGCTGGTGATTTAAGACATATATTGCATGTCGTTCCCAAAGGAACCAGACAAGATATTGTCTTCTCAGCAATCAACAGTTCTTACTTATGGGATTTTTTGTCGTGTTCGAAGATTAACGCAAAATATGCGTCTAAGAACAGGTTTCGTTAACTCGAATGTGGATGAAATTAGGGAATTCTCAGAGTGGATTATGAATATTAGAGACGGTAAAGTTGGTGAACCAAATTACGGCGAAGCCGATGTAAAAATTCCTCATGAGTCATTGATATGTGGAAGAGATGACCCTATTTCTACAATAGTCGAGAGTACATATCCTGACCTAGAGGATCACATATGGGTAGCAAAATATTTTCTAGGAAAGAGCTATTCTTGGTCCAACTAATGAAATTGCTGACATGGTTAATGAACAAGTATTGTCTCGCTTGCCAGGTGAAGATTGAACATATATGAGTTCAGATGCAATTTCAGTCGAGGAAGAGAATTTTGGAGTTCATGTGATGCAAAGTTATTAAAATCGCGATTCAAATCTTAAAATCTTACGATTTTACGATTCAAAATATGGTAGACGATTCGATTCACGATTCTAGACGATTCTATACAATTCTGTTGACTAGCGAAAACCTCGCAAATTTAAATCATGCTAACAAAGAAAATAATAGATATATATTGTTAGTTATTACCAATATAATGGATAAGCAACTATTTTTTCCAACTTTTAGGTCTTTTAACTTATAATTTTAGCATATTCAATGAAGATTGAGTGCAATATCTTGATTATACGTGTTTGTAGAATCTTACGATTCTACGATTCGATTTTACGATTCGATTCTAAAGGTCGTTTCCGATTCAAACTAGAATCTCGATTTTAACAACATTGATGTGATGTACACTACTGAATTTCTAAATACGATCAAGTGCAGGGCATTGCCAAATCATAATATAATATAAGATTGAAGGTAGGGGAACCGGTGATGCTCATAAGGAATATCGACCAGACTTCTGGGCTATGTAATGGTATTAGGTTAGTTGTCAAGCAACTTGCCAATCGCATTATTGAGGCTGTTGTTGTATCCGACAATAATGTGGGGGACAAAGTTTTCATTCCCGAGGATGACACTTACACCAAAAAGACGCAACAAAGTTTCGGATCAAATTCCAGAGAAGGCAATTTTCTTTGGTTGTATGTTTTCAATGACAATAAATAAAAGCCAAGGACAGTCTCCAGCTCACGTAGGATTATACCTCCCTCGTTCAGTATTTAGCCACGGACAATTCTATGTTGATGTATCAAGAGTTACAAGCAAAAAGGGTTAAAAAATTTTAATCTGTGAAAAAGAGCGTGGCAACTCCAATGCTACCACAAATGTAGTGTATAAGGAAGTATTTCAGAATGTGTAATAAGTGTTATGAAAACTTTTAATTTATGTGCTTAGTATTTCTTTCAATGTGTTCATATAGTCACTCACAAATTGTTTTATCGTCTAATTTGTTCCATATTATACGATACCTGCGTCTAGAGGTGGCAAACGGGTCGGGTCATTACATGTCGGGTCAACTTTGTGTTCGGGTTACGTTCGGGTCAGGTCGGGTCCGTTCGGGTACGGGTCAATCTCGGGTCAATTAAATTTCGGGTCACATCGGGTCGGGTTAGGTCGGGTCGGGTTAAATCGGGTTTTTAAACTAGCAAATAAAAAAACACATATAAGACTAATAAAACTAAGTGAAATAATAAATGGAAGGTGGCTAAGTCATATATAGTATTTCATGACAATTTTTTCCCTTAAATCTGTTTAAAAAATAACTAATATAACAACTTTTCAGGTCGGGTCGGGTTCAGTTTATCATTATCGGGTCACTTTCTGTCGGGTAGATTCGGTTTCGGGGGTAGATTCGGGTCCATTTACTTTCGAGTCGGGTTCGGGTCGGGTCGGTTATTTCGGGTTTCGATTCCATTTCGGGTCATATTTTTCGGGTGCAAACGGGTCTCAGGTCGGGTATTTCGGGTCGGGCCAACAAGTACGGGTATATTTTGCCGTCTTTATAATTATATGTGAATTTATTTTTTATGTATATCACATTCATACTATTTAAACTTTTTTTTAAATGAACTCAAACAAATAACATCCTGTACATTCTTGCATGAGTTTTAAACTAGTTTATTATATACATATCCATAGTTTATTTTATCCATATTTTAAACTAGATTTATGCTCTCAATATAAAAGGATGTGCATATGTACATTTGTAACACCTTGAGCTTCTAGCTTGATTGACACAGTTTGAGATGTTTAAACAGATCTTTGCTTTGTCTTCAGATACGTACTTCGTAACTACCAAAATCAACTTTCTTAAAAATGAAAGTTAGCAATCTTTTCCCTTTACTTTGAATCTTCAACTTCACGGTGGACTTGCAGACATCAATCTTCAAAGGACATTAAGGGCCAACTTCTATTTTTTGAGGAATGTTAGGAATAAGGCCACGTATAAAGCTATATCAAACACTTCTCCTATATGTGAATTATATGTCATGGTTAGAGTTTTTTTTTAAAGTTCACCAATATGTCATGTTCAAGTTATTGTCTTCACTCATGCTCGTTGATGTGGCAAAACATTAACTTAGTTGTCACCAATATGTTTAAGATAGATGGTTTTAAAGACGTTTATTTAAATTGTCGTGAGTCTCATTCTTTTCTATGATGCTTATTTTCTAAAATCTTTATACCAGCAAGAGAATTGTGTTATAAAAGAGAGAAAAAGTACTGATTTGGTGGAGGAGAAAAGAAAATTTATAAAATAAAATTATTGCCTTGTAGTTGGAAGGGGAAAGGAAATTGATTTTCTCAAAATCCAAATATAGTAACGTGAAAGTCTTTTTGGGGCTGAAGGAGTTCATGTTTGGAACATTAAGTTGTAGCTATACTATGTGAAGTTATGTTACAGAAGCCTTGCTATAATTTGAGATGCTTTCAGCTGTAGGTTAATCAATATCATTGGTTGATTTTATATGATTCAAAAAATTTATAGGGTTGGAAGATCTTTTACATACAAAGACACCATGAGATGAGAATCAGAGTTTTGAAATTTGTGGAACATTGTTCTTATGTTTCTCTGGAGGTTCAGGAGTATCTCACAGCAATAGAAGGCCTCTGCTCAATGCAGGCTGATTTCATGGATGTGCAGACGTTTCTGTTAAATACAGAGTTGAATGTGTTGCTTAACTTGGTTGGATTGCACTACAGTATCAACTGGCTTGGAGTCCCTGTAAGCTCTTAATTCCTTTTTAATTTTACTACTGATTTAACACAAGTGTATGATTTGTATTTATTGCATGATTTTAGCCTCTAGGGTGAAATAAGGTTCTATCTGACCTTTGGATATCAATTGGTCCGAGGCTTCTGTTTGTGGTGATAAATTCTTGCTCCCTCCATTACACTTACCTTTATGGGTTGTCCCAAATCAATTATTCGCTTGCACAAGTACACTCTTTTCCTCTCTATCCAACCCTCTAATTTTTCTGTCGTTTTCTTTCTCAAACCATACAATTTTGACTTTCTGTTACCTTTTCTCCATCTCTATTCATTAAATGAAATTCTTGTGCCAACAACAAGTGTGCAAATTAATATGCGACTTTTCTTGCATCGTGTTCTTTACCCTTACCATATTATTACTCAGAAACTTGAGTAACTTGCTTGTCTGGCAGTTGAGATGCCACTGAAGCTGCAATGTGATTCTTCGCGCTTGAGGACTTATTCTAGCATCGTGAGCTCTGTTCTTTTCATTTGCACACCTTTTTTTTATAATTAAAATGAGATGCTGGAATTATTTCAAATTAAATGCAAGCTCATCATCATCTCTGATACTTTGATGAAGTTTTGAATATTATGTTATATTATATGTACTGAAACAATGAACTGCAAGAACCTTTAAGTACCATTTCAAGTATGCACTATTGGATTAAAAGAATTTAAGCTTTTTTGAAAGAATTTTAATTCGTAAGTTAAATTTCAGAGCATAATGGTGATTTTATTGATTCTGAAAGTTGACCCCAGTAATGAATATTTGGCCGCTAAAAGAATTAAGTGGAAGTGCTTGTACTCCTTTAAGTTGACCTCTTTAAACTAATATCTTATTTTCTTAGCTTTTCAATGCTAAAGCTATATTTTTTCATCAAATTATGGCTGCATAAGGTTGAAAGAGTTCGCTGCATTAGATCTACTGAGTTTTGACTAAGGTATATTGGTGAGAAATAATATTGGGATTTGTAAGTGGACCGGAGTCTAGTTTTATTATCAAATTTGGGATTCGTGAGCATGAATGAAATAAGATGAGCTCACAGAGGACTGTTTGCATCTGTAAATAGATATGCACCTCACTGATTATAAAGTTGGGTTATGAAATGGAAGTGAAAAGAGGGGAGATTGGGAAGAAAGTGTAAAATTAGCTATAAGGATTTTGTATCCAAAAAGGAGTATAATTTAGTGATGGGAACTGGGAAGAGGAGAAGGGAAGTACACATCAATTTGATGAAGATCTTGTGAGTGCTCGCCTGCTAAAGCCTAAATGAGCAGATTTTGGATGAGCCACAAAGCAGTTTTAAGCAATAGTCCTACAGCCCGCCTGATAGGTGGCAATAAGTGCTGGTAATAGTAATGATTTTTGTGTAGTCTTGTAATATAAAACTTATATCAATGTCTCAAGCATGTGTTTTTCTTCATTGATATACATTATGACAATTCATTACCACTTTAGAGTAGAGGATTTTTGTTGCAAATAAAATACTTCATTTGTTTTATATTACTTGTCACACATGTGTCTGGCACACAAATTAAGAATTGAGGGAAAGTGTCGAAACTGGGACTCCATCCCCATGGGTGGTAAATGTTTCGTAAATTGAGAATGTACTAATCATTGTGAAACTTTCGGAACAGGGATCTGTAACAATTAATCAAGAAAATAGAGAAAGTGTGTTTTTGTTGCCATTACCGCCATTTAGTACTAGCAACCAATGGGCTGTTAGATGTCTAATTATGCATTACTCTAAACTATACCTGACTAGTACATATATGGAGCAAGAAAACCTATGTTTCTCAGTTTTTGTCTGAGGTTGAATGTTTGAGACCTTGGATGCAAAGTGAGAACATTCTCAGCTTTATACTACGTTGCAACAGTAGAAGTTTAATAATAATTATATTGTTATGTAGCTACAATGTGTTATGAATGCCCTTCAAGGTTCCAACATTGCAGACAGAAAAGTATCAATAAAATGGTGGAAAGTGGGTCGATGGTCTAATGGGTTTCGACTGCGGGATGAATCTCATCATTGTGTGGTCTCGTTGGCTGATCTTGCAACGAACAAAGAAGAGCATGTCCGTGGGGTGCTCTCAAGAGGTGCTGTCTATGAGGTCATCCGGGTTCAGATATCTGTTGCATATCCTTTGAGTGTTCCTTGGACATGCCAAAGCTCAGTGTTTCCTGGCCGTTAACCTTGCTGATGCAGTAGTCTTTTCTTTGATTTAAGATATACATAAATATCTCCATGATGTACAATTGATTATGTAATTTACTGTTGCTCAGCATGAATGCTTGTATATATGAACAGGTTAACTGTATTATATAGTACATAACTCATTCAATAAAAGATGTTTCTTGCTGCTCAAGTCATTTTGCTGCAAACAAGTCCTAATGCACAACTGTTATGCACATAACAAGCTTTTTTTCGCTATATTTGTATGCAAGTGCGGAGCTAATGTGGGGGCATGGAGGGTCTTCTTCGACTTGTCGCCACTGCGTACTTGCTTGCTTTATTGCTTTAATTAATGACACCTAGGGTCCACTAGACAGCAGTAAAAAATCAATCTAAAAAAATTAAAAGATTCCTAATTTTTAAAACCTAACAGTAACACTTTCTCCCTCCTCAAGTCCTTTCACTACAACTTATCTTACGCCTCACCGCTTCACGCACTGAGCCACTAACGCACAGTCACACCGAACACCACACGAGCCACAACCACCACGCGTTGTCTGCTGTTCTCCCAATCTCCCATTCTCCTCCGCGGCGTCGTCAGGTACTATTGTACTAGTAAAATAAAAAGAATTTACGGTTTTTCACCATATACCCCGACAAATTAAAAAATTCACCATATACCCTCAATGTTCCAAAATTCACCATATACCCTTGAGTTTTCGAAAACGTTCACCGGATGCCATTTTTCTAACTTCCGTTAACCCACAGTTAGCTTTATTTACCATTTTGCCATCATTAACCCTAAACCCTAATCCCTAACCCTAATCTAAGTCCTAACCCTAAAAATCTAAACCCTAATCCTTAACCCTAAGCCTAGCCCAGCCAGCCCCTCTCCCTCCTTCTCCCCCTCCCCCGTCGCAGCCCCCACCGGCCCCCCACCCGTCCCCTCTCCTCGCGGCCCCCCCCCCCCCTCCCATCCTCGGTCGCGGCCCACCCCTCCCATCCCATCCCCGTCGCAGCCCCCATCCCCTCCCTTCCCCTCGGCCCAGCCCCTCCCCCTGCCCGGCAGGACCACCATCTCCACCATTCGAACCACCATCTCCACCATTCAACCAAACCACGCCTGGGAATCGAGCCACCCTAGAATTCATTCCGGCTAGGAAATCGAGCCACCCTAGAATACGAGCCACCCTAGAAATCGAGCCCAATTCATTCCGGCGGAGGGGTTTTCGAATTCTACTGGGGAGGGTGGGGGTGGGTTTCGAATTCTACCCAGCATTCAAGAAGAACGAAGATCGACCCGCGTTCAAAGGGGAGGGGGGGGCCGGGCAAATCGACTGGAGAGGGGGGGTCGGGGAAATCGACAGGAGGGGGTGGGGGGGGGAGGGGCCGGCGGGTATGGGGGAGGGGAAATCTACTGGGAGTGGGCGCGGGAAATGCGGCGAATGGAGTGGAGGGGGGGGAGAGGGTGGGGGTGGGGAGGGGTAGCGGCGGTATGGGGAGTGGGGGAAATCTACTGGGAGCGGGGCGGGGAAATGCGGTGGTGGAGTGGAGGGGAGGGGGGGGGGGGGGGGGGGTGGGGGCCGGGGGCCCGATGGCGTGGGGGGGGGGGGGTGGGCGGGGTGGGCGTGGGGTTAGGATTAGGGGGTGGTGTTAGGGTTAGGGGTAAGGGCTTAAGATTAGGGTTAGGGTAAGGGTTTAGGTTTAGGATTATGGTTAGAATTAGAGAGTTAGATTAGGTTGGGGTTAGATTAGAATTAGGGTTTAGGGTTAAAAATGGCAAAATCGTAAATAAAGGTAACGGTGAGTTAACGGAAGTTAGAAAAAGGGCATTTGGTGAACGTTTTCGAAAACTCAAGGGTATATGGTGAATTTTTGGAACATTGAGGGTATATAGTGAATTTTTTAATTTGTCGGGGGTATATGGTGAAAAAACCGAAGAATTTAATATTTTTACATTATTAATTTCCTATATTATATATTTAAAATATTATTTGGTTGATATTAATTGTGATATCTGCGTAATTGTGTGAATTTGCAAATTTGTGAATTGTGATTTATGTACTTTGTTGTTAAGTTTTTAAATCGAAATAAGAGTATGAAATTAGTTGTTGGTTAATTTATCAAATTAATTATATGATGGTAATATGTGATTTATCAAATTAATAATATTATGATAATTGAAATGAAAGTATAAAATTAGGTATTGTTAATTAATTTATATGATGATTTAGTTTCTCTATTAGCATTTTAGTGTACTTGTATGATGGTAATTTATTGATTGAAGTTGTTTCAAAGGTCATTTCAATTAGGGGATGTAGGACAATGAATATTAAACAATGTTTTTGGCGTTGTAAATTTTTTAATATTGAATATCTTTTGTCTTATATTGTGCCCCCAAATTTGAAATCCTGGCTCCGCCACTGTTTGTACGATCCTACGATCAACCGACTCCCTCCGTTTCACTATACTTTCCTTACTTTGATTTCTATCAAATAAAAAAGGGGACAAAGTTAGTGAGAAAGATGCAAAAGGTGAGGGTAAGAGCATCTACAATGGTCTAGTTTTAATTGGTCTAGCAAATAGTAAAACTAGTTTTAGTTAGTTTAACCATTGGGGCACTTGGTCCTTGGAGCTGGTTGGTCTAGAATTGCACCGGAAAGACCTCCTCGGATGGCGTGCTGGGATGAGGGGGAAGTCGCCATGGTGGCGAAAAAAGCTGGGCCCAAAAATTTATTTTTTAAAACAAAACGCTGAGTTTAGCGTGAGATGGGTGAAGAATGGCGTGAAGAATTGCGTTTCACGTGAAACAAGCAACAGATCCGATTTGTCGGTGGGTCCGACGCGCGTCGGACCACTGGGCAAAGAAATTAGAAGCTGCCACGTGAGGTGATAGTCTGCCACAAAGTTTCTTTCCTTCCCTCTTTGGTGAATTGCTGTAGCTTGTAGTTCAACGGCTAATTTTTATAACGTTACAAATTTTGTAACGTTTAAAAAAAAAAATCAGTTTATAATTAAAAAAAAAAAATTACAATAACGGCTATAAAATATTTTTATCTATAAATTGAGTCCAAATTTCATATATTTTACCACACTTCTTACCAACCTATTTTTTTAATTACTCTCCTACCTAATATTACTTATACTAAGCCAATATTATGGATTCAAATAATCTAATTACTCCCAAAATAATCCAAACCACCCACAAAATTCCCAAAATAATTTCCAAATCGATCCAAGTGTGCTACAAAATCCGAATTCCAAAGAATGTTTATGTTTTTCCAAAGCCAATCGAATTACCAAAATTCTCAACAAGCTACACAACAATCTCCACAAAGTTCTAATCATCTATCCCAACAACAAGCTCAACCATCTTTTCCTATATCCCAACATATTTCACGACAACATGAACAACCTCAAAACGATGTAGTTGAAATCCAATCACAAGAAATTCGAAACACTCCTTCTTCAAAAAAAGCCACAACACCAAAGTTTCAATGGAGTGCAGATGAAGATCATGCACTCATTTCGGCGTATCTAGAGTGCGGAGGAGATGTGTTGAAGGGAACCGACCAAAATGGTGATGGTTTCGGGGTTGGGATTTGATAGTGTGGAAGAGTCGCGACGACTCAATCCAACTTTACGCCCAAGGACTTTCAAAGCTCTTACTAGTCGTTGGAAAAAATCAACGGAGATGTGAATGCATGGGTCGGGATATATACCGAGGCGAAAAGGAAGAAAGGGTCCTGGCTGCAATGAAGAAGACGTCTTGATCGAAGCCGTGAAATGTGGATAACGGCCCATGGTCCTCGATTTACATTGGAGCATGCATGGAATGTTATGAAACACTATGACAAATGGGCAGATGGCACCCAAATGAGCGGCGGAAGCTCAAAACGGTCTGGTCCAGATGAAGGTGCGAGCTCAAAACGTCCCGACGGCGTCAAGAAAGTTAGTATAATAACGTTATAAAGAACAGTGAACTATGAGAAAAAACACTTAATAAAGTAACAAGATATGAGAATTTAGGTAATGAGCCCTATGTGCAAAAATGGGAAAAGAAAAGTCAGTATAATAACAGTTGCGCAACTTCCAATAACAATGAACTGTGAACATAATACACATTCAATACATAGCAAATATTATTAAGTTGAATTGGTCCTCAATTCAACATAAACTAATATTCTTAGCTTTTCTTCATAATTTAATGAAGCCAAACATAAATAAATAGAACTAAAATCATGAAAAATCAAGAAATATTGAGATTTACATCTGCCAAAAGAAACAACAAATAAACATAAAAGTAGCAACATCCTTAACAATCTACTTTGCTCCATAATCTGCATCTGAAAATTCCTCGAAATTATAAATTGGGGTGAAAACTTACTTTGACCATTAAATTTGCTCAAAGTTAAAGCTCAGGTGTTGAATTTTAATAAAAAAAGGCGAAATAGAAAGGGCAGTGCGTCGAAAATTTGATAACCGCGAGATGAGTAATGAATACCCAGCAACCGAACACTTTGTTTTTTGTTTTGTTTTATAGTTTTATTTTGTTTGTATTGACGATTCCTTGTTTTCTTTCGTTTATCTCTTTAGGATAAAGTTTTCATGAATCAATGAGTGCATGAATAGATTCCAATTCCCAACAACCATTGGATTATGGATATTGTCGAAATTAGCCCTAATGTTTTTGGGGGGTCAAGGTGTAGTAGGGGAACGAAGAAGAAAAGAACGGTGAGGCTGGGTTTATAATTTCTTTTTTTGAGAAAAAAATATATGAAAAATTATAAAATTATATATTTGGAAAATACAAATTGGGACTTCAAACAGATTAAATGTAGTAAAAGATAGTCAAAGTTATGGCGTGAATAGTCACGGTCAATATGTAGCAACTAAAAAATTATGAGATTTTGGTATTTTAATGCTGGCGTTGCTGTTATATGACGGCTACCGTGCAACCACAAGCATCTCTTAGGTAGGGTTAATAGAGATGGCAATTCATCTTAGGAAAAACTAAAAATAGGAGACTCAACTTTGGGTAATAATTTTTAAAAGCTCTAAATTATTGATTAACCTGTGTAGGTCCCTATTTTAGGAGGTCTTAACTTGTAGCGGGACTTAGTGACTTGAAATCGACGATTTTTTTAAAAAAAAATCTCACCTACTTTCTACTTCTCTAGTTCTCTGCCTTAATTAACCTTCTCGTGGGACCTATATTTTACAAGTTATGTCCTATTAAGTCAGTTTCAAGTCACTGAGGCCGGCTAAAAGTTAAGACCCCCTAAAATATGGACCTACATAGGTTAATCAATAGTTCAGATCTTTTAAAAAATTATCACCCAAAGTTCATACCCCTATATTGTTAATTTTTCTTCATCTTAACCCGATCTAGATTTTAGTCAATGCATTGTGAGTCACACATTTCACATGTGACCCCGACTCCCATTTTATTTTTTATTTTCTAAAATCATGAAAACTATGTTGTTTATTTACCAAAATTTATGTGAATAATTTCTGAAAATCCTAAAAATAATTAAAAAGAAAAATCCAAAAGATTTTTTTTACTCCCGTGATAATTTTTTAGGTTGGATATTTTTTTTACCCATTTTCTCTCTCCTCCATCTTCTCTCCCGTGCGTCTTCTTCGATCGCCCCCCCCTTCATCTTCCTCCTTCCACCATTTTTACCCACTCTTCCACCTTATGCCCCTCAATTTTCTCCACCAACATTCTTACTTCCTTGAGTTTTTACCTCCAACGTTGGGCTTGGCCCAAACATTTAGATTTGAGCAAGCAAAGTGAAATTGGGAAAGAGCCATGGAAATCGACCTAAATTCTTCACGCGTAGAAGAAATTGATGTAAGTTTGTTTGAATATTTTACATATAGTCACGAATTTATGATTTTCTATCTTCATTTGTGCGCTTGAGAAAGATTTAAGCTTGCAATTTATGGATATTTTCCCAAAAAACTAGGGTTTTAGGGAAAATAAAATTAAGGTATGGTTAAGATAATTACTCTAAATTAATGCACTTTACACTTTTATTGGACAATTTGGGCTTACATTTCTTGAGTAGTTTATACTTGTGCTTAGAAATTAGATGGAATAAATTTTCGAATTTTCGAAACTTCCCATTGTAGTATCTATGTGCAAAGTTGAGCTGGTTTTTTCTTTAAGTTTCTACAAGGTTTAGGTTATTACCTAAAACTATTTTCATGACCTAAAATAACCACTATATACGTTAGGTAATGACCCTATCAGATTAGGGTATTACCAAACAATTTAGTTCATCACCTAACCAACTATAGAGCATTACCAAAAATAAAAATTAGGTCTCATACTATTAGGCTGTAACATAAATGATAAGGAAATTGTACTCTTAAAATGTGGGTTATTGGTAACCTCATACATGAGATTTTATGTGGTTTATATGAGAATATGCAATCGGGGTAAAAACGTTGTATTTGACATTGATTTGAAAAAATTTATCGATGAGTGGGTAAAGAAAGGGTATATTGCATAAAACACATTTGTTTTGATAGAATGACTTTGGTCATGGTATCAAAAGGTTTATTGATCGATGTTTATGTGAACAACATATTGGAATTGTAGAAGAATCTCTTAAAACAATCTTCTCGAAGGTGGAGGCTATATTCTCAAAGGTGGTACACATTAAGGTTGCACTCGAGAAACTTATTTCAAACCTAGAAGATAAGGCTTGCAAATGTTTCCATTTTTTGATTTTTTCTAACTTTACTAAGTGGTTTTCTAAGTATGTTTAATAACTTAAAACTCTTTTTGTTTTAAGTAACTACTTTTTACTTACTCCCTTTAGCTCTTTTACTCGACTTTTCAATGACTTAAAGCTTTATCTCTTCACTCAAACTACTCTTTCAAAACGCTCTTTCTCTTTTGGGTGTTGTTTTTTTTGGGTGTCCTTAATGAAGCCTTTTTTGGGGCTATTTATAGAGAAAAGGCAGTGATGAATTAGGGTTTGTAATTGGGTAGAAAATCAGATTTTTTGACAAAAAAACAAAATTTTCTCCCCCTACATAACCTTTTATTATCATGATAAATGCAAAGATTCTTATTCTCTTATGATTTTGTTTTACTTTTACATTAAGGAAAAATCTAATTTTTTCAGCATTTGATTCTCCTCTACAAGTACCTTAGATATCCCCTAATTGAGAAAATTCATCGAAAAATCTGTATGGGGAAATTCTGGGCTTGTTGCGCTACGTGCAACGCAATGCGTTGCATGCATCAATGATTGCGTTAGACGCATTGCTTATGCGTGGGACGCATTAGCTCTGCACTGGGCACACCAAGGGAATTAGCTAAATAAAACGAATCCCTAGCCCATCTAATCAACTTACAAAATAAGATAGATTATGATGCATTTTCCTATTCTTATTCTTTAACCTATGGATAAATGGATGTAATTGGTTGTTAAAAAGAACTGGGTCATCAAGAAAACTTATTTATACCAGTTTTGAAAAAAAAACAACTAAATTTCCCAGCAAAGAGGCATGACTTATTTTTCGTTTTAAGAGTAATTAAACTCAAAACGTTTAACACATACTCAATCATATTAACAAAAATGAGCATGGATTTACGACAAAAGAGTTTATCATTTAACAAAATCCATGATTGTAATTATTAATTACAACTTTCGAAATCCTAATCGTATAAACAAAAATTCATGGCTTAAAAGGCAAAATTATACGATTAAGGCAAAAACGGAAAATCGTCGGACAAAACGAACTTGTGCTCCAAGGTGGAGAGTGTGCTATTTAGTGGAGCTTGCGCTCCACGATGGAGCGTGGGCTCCACGGTGGACCGTGGGCTCCGTTAGGAAGCGCAAGCTCCCTCGTTGCTTGGTAGTTTTTCGTCGTTTGTCATTAGCTTTTCCAGCCGAGTATTCATAAATTACACTTTTACCGAAGGACTTCTCTTATTAAAAAAAACATGTCGCAATTTTTCAAAATTTCCCTTTCTAATTATTAATAATTACAGGAGTTCAAGATTTGGTGTCTACAGAATGCCCCACATTGGTCGAATTTTGTAGAAAATGATGACCAATATTTGAAAAAGACACGAAATTTTGACAAAAATCTATTTTCCTTTTGTTCTTTTGAGATACCATATTCTCCATAAGAAAATAGTTATAACCGACATGTTTTTTTTGAAACCGTGATTTGTGACTTCTAGCGTCATCTTAGTTAGAAAATCCCAATTAATTTTCTAGATTGCGACTTTATCGTCGTCTTAGACAGAATATCCTAAGTAATTTTCTAAAATTGTGATTTTATTGTCGTCTCGGTTGGAAAAACTCTTTTAAAAGGAATGCGACCTTATAGTCGTCTTGATAGAAAATCCCAATTAATTTTCTAAAATTACGACTTTATTGTCGTCTTGATAGAAAATCTTAATTAATTTTCTAAAATCGAAAATGGGACTTTATTGTCGTCTTGATAGAAAATCTCAATTTCCTAAAATTGCCACTTTCTTGTCGTCTTAACGGAAAATCCCTATTAATTTTCTAAAACTAAAAAATGCGACTTTATTGTCGTCTTCACGTAAAATCCCAATCAATTTTCCGAAATTGAGAATGTGACTTTATAGAAAATCCCAATTAATTTTCTTAAATTGTGAATGCGACTTTATTGTCGTGTTGATAGAAAATCCCAATTAATTTTCTAAATTTGAAAATGCGACTTTGTTATCGTCTTAGTAAGCTTTGTTTTATGAATTAATCTTTTGTTAATGTGAAAGACTTCGACAATAAGCAAATTGACTTCAGTTTTTCACGGCATTGATGACAAGTGAATCGTCAAATCACCATCATCTTTTATGACTCAAGGTATTGTCATGTTACCTTAAAGTGAGGCATTGTCATGTCACCTTAAAGTGTTGCATTGTCATGTCACCTTAAAGTGTTGACAAATAGTTATTATCCTCTAGACTTATAAAGGATCAATTGTGGTGGATAAACCGTTATATGGCAACTTTGATATGTTTTCAAGAAATCTTTCGGTAATTTTTCATGCATAAAGCTTATCCGCCTTGTAGGAAAAAATGATCACTATAAAGAATTGGTTGATCAAGATTGAAAATGATCACAAACTTTCAAGGTAAGACTGATTATTTTTTTGGATGGCCATTGGGAAGAATAGATTGTATCAATATACTTGACTCATCGTTGATACACTGGTTATCAAAGTAGGGTATGAGTAGTATTTTGGCAAAAATTGCTACACCACAAGTGCTTGGTAATTGACCACTAGTAGGAAAGCTTCTTATTACCTTATGGATAATACTCAATTCTATGTCCTTGGCATGAATTATAGGTGATCACCCATTTGTCTTCAAGCACTTCCTCCATCTATAAAAAGGGGGATGGTTCTTCATTTCTAAATGCACCATCACTTCTATTTTTCCCTACTACAACATTCTCTCTAGTTCTTCTTTCTTCACAAAAAATGGTTTGGCAATCTTACAAAAGATATTAATGAAATGGAGACTGTCAACAAGCAACAACTCTCCGGCATCACTAAGAACTTGGAGCAACCAAGGCAAACCGCCTCAACTTCTCGCTTCACCAAAGCCCTTATGCCTTTGTTATCACTCTCTATGTGTTATGAGATGATACATGCTGCATCCTGATTTTGGGATGAAGCTCGTCATGTCTTCCACTTTGGGGACAAAGAAATAGTACCTCTTACGGAAGAGGTTGAAGAGCTACCAGGCTTATTATCCAACGGGCCAACCATTACGCCTATGTCTCGTACTAGAGCCTCGGGGGATTTATCAACCATCTTGGGTATTCCAGAGAATTTTCATGGCAACTACCTACAATATAGCGAGGTATATCTTCTTAATTTGCTACTAACTTTTCAATTTGGGGCTTGGCAATTTCCTAACAATGTTAACCATAAGCTTGCTAGAGAAGATGCTTGTATTCTTATGCTTTTGGGAAGTATCCTTATGAAATGGTCTTTAAATGCATGTCATGTACGGTGTATTTCACTTATCCCACAAATTGCTAGCAGGGGTCGTCTTGGGCCAGTTATCAAGCAAAATCCTCAAAGGTTTGTTAAAGGATGTCCTTTAGCTCTTCATTTGTGGTTATTGGAGAAATTTAGTATCATGAACCCTCATGGAGATTTTCCTTATAGAACTATTCGCATTCGAGAAAGAGGTTTTGTAATAGCCCATATTTTAAGTTTGCTTAAATAAAGGACGCTTATTTTATAAACGTAATTATGCTATTAAGTTTTTGAAATCAGTGTGAATATTATCTGAGTAAAACTGAATGTAGTTAAGCATTTCTTTTACAGATGTTGTGAAAATTTATTATCATGGGTTTTATGAACTAAGTTGATTGAAGTTGGGTATTTTGGGTCAAAAGAGGAAAAGAAAAAAATAACGAAACCCAACCATATGTTATGTCTCTCATTCTCCCTCCTCTCTTTCGTGGCTTAAGGAAGAGAAGCCAGCATTTCACCTCTTCCTTTCGTGTCTTCTTGTGAGGTTACCAAGCAAGATTAAGGTTTCAGTTGTCAAGTTCAAAGACTAAGTAATCCTCTATATGTGAAGTATGCTGTGTAAAATCAGTGGCGGAGCCAGGATTCTCAAAGTGGGGGGACAAAATCCGGACGTCGGGCATTCGGGAAAAAAACTTAGAAAAAAAACACTACAACACAAATTGTTTAATACTTAATGTTTTACATTCAAAATTCCAAAATGCTTATAGGTGAATGTGAATTACTTTACATTTCGAAAAAAAAAACGGGTTGTTTTCCCTTAGCCTTGGACTTGTTTGAATTAGGTGAATGTGAATCACCTGACATTTCCTAATTAAATTGATAAACATTAATCAATTACATATCACATGAAACTAGTCAATTATAAAACAACTCATATTTACAACATCAAAATTAGAAATTAGAAATTACAAACTAAATGAACCTAAAACATGAATCAACAAATCAACTCAATAAATCATGACCAAACCAACAACAAATCAATTCAACTAATTCAAGTATTCAACCATAAATCCATAATCACAAATTCACAAGTATCACAACCAAACAATGATAAATATTACCTAAAAAAATGAAATTAAAAATTAAGGTTTAGAAGAAAAAAACTCACTGACTCACTGCCACTGGTGAGTGGTGACTGCCTGACTGGACTGGGCGTCGGCGACTAGTGGCTCCGGCTCCAGCTTGGCGGCTTCATCGACCGTCATTCCTCAGTCCTTACTTTCTCTCCTTCCTTCGTTTGGCTGGGTTTAGACCCACCAAAAAAACCTAGAACAAAAATCTAGAAAAATAAACCCGCAATTCCAGATGCCAATCTAACAATTTCAGATCAAAAAATGCCATAATCAAGAAATAAAAACAAAAAACAAACCATTTGGAAATAAAAACAAAGAACAAACAATTTCAGAACAAAAAATGAAGAACATTTGAAAATTAAATCAAAGAACGAACCTTCAATGAATTTCGCTATTTCCTTCCACAATTTAACTCGATCTACTGTTGATTTAGCAATTTCCTTAAAAAATGTAACTCGGAATTGGGCGCAATTACCTTTCATAGGAATTTCAGAACAAACTCGCAAAATTCATCCGCACGAAAATGGAGAAACATGGAGAAATTAGGAAGAGGAGTAGGGGAAAACCATGAAAATGGAGTAAAGAGGTTTCGAAATCACCCAATTTGCTGTAGTTTTGCTGGAAATTCATCGTCCTACTGAGTTCCTTCACCTTCCTTCGAACTTTCACAGCCTTCATCGTTCCTCAGTCCTCACATATCACAGCCTTCGTGGTTTGTCTGGACGGCTCGTCGGCTCCGACGGGTGGCGGCTCGTGGCTGGGAGTTAGGGTTTCAAACTTTCTCTCCTTCCTTAGTTCCTTGGTTCCTCAAATTCTCTCTCTTCCTTTCCAACTTTTTGTTTCACGTGTCTCTCCAGCTTCAGCGTCTTTCCTTCTTTTTTTTCGTTTTTTTTTTTGTTTTTTCGTTTTTTTTTTTTAAAACCGTGAAACTAATTTTTTAAAGTGGGGGGACATCTGTCCCCATGTCCCCCCTGCTGGCTCTGCTCCTGTGTAAAATAATCAGAATCATAAACCCAAAATCCATATCTTTCCTCTGTTTCACTCGCATCTTCCTCTAACCCCGACTGTTTTGTTCGGCCACCAAGGTGGGTTCGTGCCGCCGCGCCGCTATCACGGCCATGGCGTGCTCGCTGCGCTTCTTTGTCGTCGTTGCTCCGATTTTCTCTCTCCTCGCTATGTGGTCGGTTAGCTAGAGCGCCACCGCGAGCGGGTAGCCGTCGTCGCCCGCCAGTGCTGCTGGTTGCCGGTGTCGTTGTGGCTTGCTGGTGTTGAGGGGTTCTTCGCTGATTCCTTTGATCTACTTTCCTTCATAGTTTAAGGAGAAACCTAATTCAAATTGGCTTTGGGGTTTACTTTATCCAAGGTATAATGAGTTTTACATTCCCTTCATATTGCTTTTAAATGATTGAATCATTGAGTTATGTCACTAGTAGAATAATTGCTTATTGCAGCGGCTGAATTGCTGCAGTTTTACCCATACGCAGCAATAAACCACTTCGAAAGAAAAGGAAAAATCGAAAATCAACCTATTGCTGCAGTTCTGGGTGGAAACCGCAGCAATAGATGTCAACGGGAATTTTTCAAAAATGTTTGACTGGTTTGACCAGAGCTATTGCTGCGGTTTTCACCCGAAACATCAGCAATAGATTAAAATATTATTAAAAAAATAAAATTTTAATCTATTGATGCGGTTCTGTGTGTGAACCGCAGCAATAGATGTGGGCTAGATCTATAAAAAAATTTGACGGGTCTTTATAGAGGCAACACGCTAGGGTTTCTCCTCCTTCACCCCACTCACTCAGTCACAACCGTTTTCCATCCCTCACTCCCTCACTTCCTCTCGTCGCTGCTAACCCTCACTCTTTTCCCTCTCTCACTTCGATCTCACTCTTATGCCTCTCTCACTCTTCGTCGTTTTTCCTCCTTAATCGATCCTTTTTTCTATTTCTTCTTTTATGCTATCATCTTTGATTGCTAATCTTCGGTGCAAATAACTCGTCGCTGCTAATCTTCGGTGCAACCGAGTTGAGGTTTTCATGTCGATCATGAAGATCTCGCCTGATGCCAAGATCGAAGATCTGGAAACACGCGAAGGTTCTGATAAGGTGATGTTTAGGTTTTAATGATTTCTAGGGTTTTATTTTTGTTTTTTTTTATTAAATTTCTGCAAGGTTTAATTTCGATGATTCTCTCTCCTTTGTTGTCGGTTTTTTGGTGATTCTTTGAGTTCGACGAACGATTCTCCGCCGAGTCATCGGTGATAATTTCTCCGGCGAAGATAGTAGATGTGCGCGGTCGATGTCGGCGGTGGTGACAGCGGTGTTTCGTATCAGACCTGACAGCGGTGGTTCGTATACAAAACAAATCTGACAGCGGGGGTTCGGTTTTTTGGTGGTAGCGAGATTTTTTGGTGATAATTTACTCGATTATCAGATCTGATAATTTACTTTGATTTTTGTATTTTTTTACATTTTTTGTAATTGGTGGTTTGTTTTGTATATACTGATTTTTATTTTGCATATTTTCATTGTTAGTTTTTATATTTTTTTTTGTAATTGTTTGGTATATACTGATTTTTATTTTGCATATTTTCGTTGTTAGTCTTTATATTTTTTTTGTAATTGTTTTGTATAAACTGATTTTTATTTTGTACATACTGAATTTTATTTTCGATCGTTTATATATATTTACATTGGTGGTAGCGTGATTTGTTGTTGATGAGATTTCTCTAGTTTTTTTTTTTGTATTTTTCAGTCATTTTCCTTTCTAGCTAGCCAAAAAAAAAATCTCCACTAACACCTATTGTTGCTGTTCTCATCAAAAACAGCAGCAATAGGTTTCATTTTTTTATTAAATAAAATACCTATTGCCGCTGTTCCTACCAAAAACAGCAGCAATAGGTTTCATTTTTTTATTAAAAAAAATACATATTGCTGCGGTTTTGGGTAAAAACCGCAGCAATAGGTTGCTCTATTGCTGCGGTTAAAAACCGCAGCAATAGGTAATTACCTATTGCTGCACCCTTGATTGCTGCGCGGCCAAAACCGCAGCAATATGCCACTTAATGACCGCCGCAATTAACATTTATTCTACTAGTGTGTTTTGAAACAAATTGGTTTCTAAATCTTGTTTTTGTGGATTGGTGTTGCCATTATGATTAAGGATTAAGGTGAACATTGCTCTAATACTATTGATGTTGAACATGTAATTAGAGTAAGAATAATGTGTTCTAGAAGAAAGGAATTAGTTTTATTCATGGAAATTATGTGCTTAGTAAGCAATTGGGGATGATTTGTAGAATAAAGTCACTAACTTATGGATTAGATGATTGGTTTAGCTATAGGATATCACTTGAATGGTGGAAAAGTTTTCTATATATGAATATACATTGAAATAGTTTTCTGTAATTGGAGTTGATAAGAAGTTACTGAACTATTATTATTATGGTTGTCGAGGAAGTTATGGAGACTAGCTATGATTAGTAAAGGAGTTCAAGAAATCACGGGTTTCCGGAGTTGTTATATGTCGAGGCTAAGGAATTTAAGGTAACATTTATGTTTAGCAAAAATGCATTTTTATGCCCGTTTTACAAGAGTTGTGTTGCTATTTTTATAAATGAGTTTATACCTTGATTTACGCTATAGATACGTCAACTTCTGTTAGCTGTATATAAGCTATGAAAATGATCGATTTTAGGCCAAGAAGGTCTTAAAAAGTTATTGTGACAAAACATATACGCAAGTATTTATTCTTTTAGTTTGGATGTGCATGAGTTCTTGACCAGATTGGTCATATGAGTTAAGTTTTGATTTGTACATAAAGTATATTTTGCCGAAATAATTTATGAAAAAGACTTTATTATCTACGTTTTGTGATTTATGCTATTCGGAAACCAAAAGAGGTTTACGTTATGTATGGCGACTCATGAGCTTTTGAGTACTATTTTGAGTATGTATTCCAAGGGCAAGAAGATGTCTCTAGACAGTGAAGAACAACCACAAGTTAAGTACGATAAGTTAAGTTACGATAAGCTATGAGTTAAGGGGACATATCCTGAAAGTCTTGCAAGCAGTACGAAAAGGTGGGCGACGGCCCCCGTAACTTAAGTAAGGTGGCAACCACCCTGCAAGTTAAGCTAAGAAGATAAGGTTAGATACGGCATAGTGTCGGGTCGACCATGCCTCTCTATTCGGGTTCACTTCCCCTGAAGATAAGTAAGTAATGTTTGTGAACTCTTACTTTACGTTCAAAGGAGATTTACGAAGTTAAGTTTATACGATTGATAAAGACACTAGTGAGCAGATATGTTTTTCACTCGGAAATAATCCTTGTGTTACGATTTTACATCCGTGGACGTTTTTAAGATAATTTTCGTAAGGAATCTGCATCCTCATGCGCTAAGTTGGACTTAATTAAGTATTTATTCCATGTTACTTTTATTGGGTCATGTTGGCCTTATTATTTTAAAGAATCGGCTTCACTATAAGTACCTTTCTGAGTTTAATTAATTTATGGAAATGTTTGTGAACTAAAATCCGTTTTGACGGGCTGAAGTAAAGTTACTGAGCTTTCCGCTCATTTTAGTTTTGTGTTTGTTTTGTACTCCTTTATGTGATTTGCAGGCTTGGTATGGAAAGCCTGGGATATGCTAGAGATCTAGAGGAGCTTTATGCATTTGCACCATGGGTGAAGTGTAATAAGGTTATTATTAAGGATAGTCTTTGAGATATTGGAATGTATTATATTTTAAGAGCTTCGTGAGAATGAATGTACAATTCTTGGAAGTTGATATGAGAATCTTGAATTGCGAGTGGGCCCATAACCCACAGTTCCAGGATCGAGTAATGATATTATATTTGCGGTGCCAGTAAATGTAATTAGAGGTCTATCATATGATTAATGAATGTTAAGCGTGTTTAGCTAGCAGCTCGGAGGAGCGGGCTGTTATAGGTTTCGACCCTTTCTTCTATCGTCTTTTTAATAATGATGGGTGGAAAGATCATTTCCAGCAACATGACATAAAATGGATCACACTCATCTTGGTATTAGTGTCATTGTATATTGCAACTCGGGTCGCAGAGGTGTACAATTATCAGGGCTTTGCCAAGTCACTTTTTATCTTCAATCGAGGTGATTAAGGCAAATTGGTTGGAGGCAACATCACATTCATCCTCTCTAAGCTCTTCCGGCTTGCACCACTTATGATGATGACATGAGTGGTATTCGAAGAATGCCACTATATGGCACGGAGCTAGAACTACATCAGCACTACCTAAACCCCCCTTTCCGACAATTGATGATGATTACCTTCAGTAGCTTTTGACCGATATTGGTTAGGACAATGATTTAGACAGACCTACTATGAAGAGGAGGAGAATTTGAGGGGAGTTTTTATTTATTTATTTATTTTTATTTTAAGCTTGTTGTAAATAGAGGCTTTATGTCTCTTTAATGTGTGAAATGAAGTACCCCAGTTGGGATGAATAAAAAATATGTGTTTGTGAGAAATTCAATGTGAACACCATTCTAAACACATTCATGCTTAACATTAAATATGACATGCAAATTACATAATAAATTACTCATATGACATATAAAAAAAATTTAATAACATATATAAAACCATAGCAAATCAGAACATTTTTGTTCACTGCATGCTTCATCATTTTTCTTTTTCTCTTTTTCTTTTGCCTTTTTTTTATTTTTCCTTTTTTTCTATTCTTTTCGTTTTTTCTTCTCTTTTTTCGTTTTTCTCTTTTTTGCATAGATCTGACGGATACCTACCACGTGGGCCTGTTTATCTTGGATTGGGTCAAAAGTCCGTTTTATCATAACCAAATGGAACACAGTGTTCATAAACTACTAGTCTATTGAAAAAATGACAATTACAACTGTTTTGATGCCTAAGCATAATACTTCTTCAGCTGATGAAGATTAGTAAATTGGGTAAATTCACTCCCATCAAAATCCATCAACTTTACTACTCCAGTCGTAGTGATGTGCTTAACAAGGAATGACTTAGACCAATTCGGCTTGAATTTTCCCCGAGGATCATGTAGCGGAGCTCTATTTTCTTTCAAGACCAAGTCGCCTTCTTGAATATCTCAATATCAAACCTTCTTGCTAAACGCACGAGCAATTCTCCTTTGATAGAGTTGGATGTTATGTAAAGCTTGTAATCGATGTTCATCTGCCAATGCAAGCTCATTAACGAGTTTTGATTATCTTGTTGGCTGCTTCCCCTGCTCCTCTGAGATTTCACTTTCGGCTATAACTCGTAGAGATTGTATTTCCACCTCAACTGGCAGGATTGGTCCTATAGACACATAATAGTGTCTCCCAATTTAAGGGTCTAATGATGAAACATAACACGGTCTTAATTGGTCCGATTCAAGGGCGGAAGCGAATCGAAGAGCTAAAACTATTTTAAAAGTGTTAAAGTTTATTTTAATGATCCAAAATCGTATTTCAAAGCCCAATTAATTATTCATGATAATTAACTGTGTTTTGAGCCCATAAATAATATTTTGAGCCCAATTCTTTGAAAAAGCTCAATTAATTGTTTAATAATAATAATTAATTGTTTTATTTAAATAAAAAAATATTTTTCAAAGATATTTTTATAATTAAAATCAAATTTTACCCCGTAAAATCAGATTTCCGGATTAAAAGGATAAAAGAAAATCTTTTCAAAGCGTTTTAAAAAAAAGGCTGTCAAAGCGTGTTAGGCACAAGGCGGTGCGCCTGGCGCACCACGTGTGCCAAGCGCACAGGTCCAGCTGTGTCAGATGCACCAATCTGCACCTGACACGTGGCTTTGTGCGTCACACAGAGTCGTGCGCCTGGCGCACTCCTCTGTGCGACGTACAATTACCTTTCTATTTTTTTTAGTATTTTCCTATAAATACGTTGCGGTTTTCTGGATCTAAAAACACTTCGACTTTACACTTCGAACCTTACGAATATACTTACGAAACCTCTCTAAAAACTCATACTTTCATACTTTTCAAACACAAAACACATACTTTCACACATATAGACACATACATACAGACATTCATATTAATCTTCAAGCTTCACGATTGCTCGTCCTGAAGGTTCTCAATCTCTCAGACCCAAGCCACGGTATAAGCCTGAGGGTCCTTGAATAAATTTATTATTTTTATTGAAGTTACTAACGATTTCTTTTATGATGTAGATCGTTAATAAAAAATCGTTCTTCTATATATTCTAACCTCTTTCTCTCTTTTTATTTATTTTATTATATACATTGTCTGATTGTCCTGTTTGCCTTTTCATCACCTCACATGTTATTATTGCTAATCAAAGACCTAAAGAACTGTTCTAATATTAATCAGATAATTTGGACAACCTGTTAGGTTCCCTGTAATTCTGATTGCCTAATAACATATCACTAAAAAATAGTATTTTTATGTGTTTCATGAACCAACCTACACTAATTTATTTTTAGGGTGCTTGACGATATTATCTGGTTATTTTCTGCATTAAACTTGACATGAATCGATATTTAGTAGAGGCAACAATGGGCACCCTCACCCCCGAACGCAATCTATGGTTCATTGACCATTAATGGAGTCATGACGGGGAAATCTACATTGGAAAAGTTCCTAAGTTGTCCTTTTGATTTCCCAATATCCAATTAGGTTTATGAGTCTTTTTTTAAAGACTTGTTGGCGACTTCAAAACGTTTTCAATAAAACCTTTACAATGAGGTAGTCAAATACGCGCTCACACCACGTAGGGGAAATAAAAAATGACTACATGTCCCATCCTGTAAACCAATGAATATGAGGTCATTCTTACTGGGGTTCTGATTGATATACTATATCCCCAAAGGGCATATGGAAGTTTGTCATGCCATTCTCTAGTCTGCTCAGTCATTTTTGCAACAATAGTATTGATTGTCTTGTTGGTGCTTCCACTGCTCCATAGGTTTGAGGACGATAAGGTGAGGACCGATGATGCTTGATTGCATATTTTACGGGAGCCGCTTTAAGATGACCCTCAAACTGCGATCCGTTATCTGAGATTATTTCAAAAGGTATTCCATACTGACAAGTAACATTGTGTATCACAAACTTCGAGACTTATTTTACCCCTAGCTTTGAAAATGACGCAGCTTTGACCCACTTTGAAAAGTAATCAATTGCCACGAGAATATATTGGTGCCTGTTTGAAGCTTTTGGATGAATTTGTCCGATTATATCTATACCCCAACTTGAAAATGGCCAAAGAGAAGTCATATTATGTAATGACACAAGTGGCATATGATTGAGGTTAGAGAATATCTGACACTGCTTGCAAGCGCAGATAAAATTGATGCAGTCACTTTCTAGGGTATTCTAATAAGAACCTGCTCACAAAATTTTACGAGCCAACATCCTCCCGTTCATATGGGTTCCACATTCTCCTCCATGGACTTCTTCCATGATTACTTGCTTCTCATTATCATTCATGCAAAGTTGTAGATTACCATCAAACCCTTTGTGATAGAGTATGCCTTTCAGTATGAGGTAATGAGCAGTTAGTCTTCTGATGGTTGTACGATCCTTCTTGCCACTTCCCTCTGGATATTGCATAGTTTCCAGTTTTGTCTTGATATCTCTGTACCAGAAATCATCATCATCTTGTTGAGTCCGCGTAGAAATAATATGTCCGACCGTCACAGTCGACCCTTTCCTTTCTTCAATCAAAACTGACCGAATCGTCGTACCATTTTCCCATGTCAAATAAACAGCGAGATTTGGCTACAACATCAGTGAAGCTATTTTGATCCTAAGGAACATGTTTGGTGATACTCACATGTGACCCTTTGGTGCAATGTAGAAGCAATGGCTCTATTTGAATTTTAGTTTTATGAACCTTGTGAATTTGTGGGAGAAGTAGCTGCATAGGCATTAATGAACAATACTTGTGTATTGTGTAATGTGTATTATTGTGGGGTCATGACCTAAAAGTCTTACAAGTAGGATATGATAAGGTGGGGAGACGTCCCTCAAAAATTTGGAGACATGGCGTAGTTCCTCTCCATTCGTGTTCATTTCCCCAAACATGTAAAACAATGTGTGTTGAAATTTGTGAGCTTATGTTAGTATGAACTATTATTCCTTATGACTTGAAAATGATATTGTGATACGACTTCATTACGTTAGCTCTGATTTCTAAGGAAGTTAAAAGAAATTAATTACCTAATTTCAGCCACCATATTGTTTTCAGCAATGGTAGGGCTTGTGTACCAGCTTATGTTGATCCATTTTGGTCTACTAACCTATCGTGGTGGGGGCAAGCTCCTCTTTTTTGTAGGTTAAGTTAATAGAAGATTGTCTGCTTGATCTGTGAAGTGGGCTAATGTATCTATGGTAGTTGCAGTGTATTTCTTCAAAGAAGGACGTAATGTGAACAATTTTGTTATTTTATTTACGATTTAAGACATCATTGGAAATGTATTTTGTAATTTATATGTTTATGACTTAAAAGTATATGATTGGTTTGATACTCTTAGGTACATTATGCCTTATCTTAAATTGGTAAGGTTGGTGCACCCGAGTGACAACTTCCTAATTAGTTGTTTAGTTTTAGTATCAAGTTAATTAGGTATTTATGTAGTCAGCTAATTAGGCGCGCTGTTACACTTTACTAACCTTAGAGACGTTTTACCTTTGGAGGAACTCTCATGCTATTAATGCATTAATGGAGCTTAATCATTCCAAGCTCTAGCCTTATCTTCTCATACTTCTCCCTATGTAATGGCTCGGTCAAAATATCAACAAGTTGGTTTTTAGTTTGACAGAATTTTAGTTTCATTAGACCGTTCTCAACATTATTTTTAAGAAAATGGTGTAAAATATGGTTAATGTTTAACTCTTGAATGATGAACTGAATCTTTAGAAATACAAATAGCACTTGTTTTATCACAAGATATGGGAACAAAATCATAAATAATTCCATAGTACCTTAACAGTTGTTTTATCCTAAGTATTTGGGAGCAACATGCAACGACTGCTACATATTCGACTTTAGCGAGTGGAATAGAGCAACAATATGTGCTTTTGGAACCCCATGATACCATAGAGGAGCCTAAAAATTGGACCATACCTGAAGTGCTTTTTCAATTGACTAAATCAATTACATAGTCAGCATCTGCATATCCCTTCAAGTTAAATTATACTTCTCTTGGATTATAAAGACACAAGTCTTGAGTTCCTTTTAGATATCTTAGTATCCTCTCCACTGCCATTAGGTGAGATTCCTTTGGATTTGATTGGAACCGTGCACAAAGTCCAACACTAAAATATATATCTAGCCAACTTGCAGTTAGGTAAAGATGAGATCCAATCCTTCCTTTATATTTTGTCTGATCGACACTTTTCCAATTTGGATCTTCATCCAAACGATTAGTTGTTCCCATTTGAGTGTGGTTCATTTTTGCTGATTCTAGCTCATATTTCTTGAGTAGTTCCTTTACATATTTCTATTGGTGGATCATAATTCCCTTCTCAGTTTGCTTTATTTGGAATCCAAGGAAGAAATTTAGTTCCTTCCAGCATACTCATTTTAAACTCAATACTCATTGGATTTGCAGATTCCTTGCATAAAATTTCCAAATAAAATTTAGCTTTAATCCTTGATTATACTTTAAACTAAATTCCCAAAATATGTCTTATACCTTAATGAGGATATTTGGGCTCATTTAGCCCTTAAATCATAATATGAAGTAACTTAAACACAAAACCGATAAGAGTTCGAAATCTCATAATTCCATAATGATACTCAATGTTCTTAACGTAATTCATAGATAACTTATCTTAACTCATAATTCATATTACTTATCACATAATAACATACAATATCCACATTCACTGCCAAAATTCACATAAGGACTATTCATAATTTATTTATTCTTATTTTATTTTTATATTCCTCAAAGAGCACAACACATTGCGTACTGATTAGTATGTTAATAAATCTCGTATAAGCAATTAATCTCGGTTTAAAAAGTAAGGCTATTACACTCAAATTGTCGACGCTTTCGCACAAACCCAATTAATCTTACTCAATATTACAAACCCATCTAAGAGGTCTTAAGTCGAAACTTATACAAGGCTAACAAAACCTATATACACGAAACTAAGTAAACTTTAAATATGCAACTCTTCACAAATACAAAGTTTCTGCAAGAATTGCTGTCCACACATTAACATCCCGAAGCGTAGCACAAAACCTGTTCTACCGACAACTGCTCGCCATTATACAAGAGACATACATCATCACATGTTTAACCCCAAAGGGAAAAAACAACGAACACAATAAAAACAAGGGATATTATCTCAGATAACCCTGACATATAGGCCTTTTTCCCAAATAACCCCGATATTTTCACCCCTATCTCGGATAACCCTAAACTTGTATTTTATCATTGAACTTGACGGATTGGTTGACGACGTTAACTATTTGGTGTTTGTAATTAAAAACCTACTTTTTAAAATAAAAAAATTATGTTCTTCATTAAACCGATGATTTCCTCGACAAACCAAACGGCCCTTAAACTCCATATATCTTAATGATAATAATAATCATCATCTCCACCACCAACAACAACAACAATAACAATTGTGTGTCTGCTTCTTATACTCCATATATCTTAATGATAATAATAATAGTAATAATAATATGAGGCAGTGAGTTACATCTTATAAAAGTAGTCAATTTCAGTTTGGTTTTTCTAGGTAATTTTTTTGAGATGTGGTGATTTTTTTACCGTTTGGCTTGGCAGCAATTAAATGTTTTGAGTCTTTGCATTTGTTGGTGAAAAGGGTGATTTTCTCTCTCTTCAAATGCTTAGATTATAAATTTTGTTTTTTTAATTTGCCGCTAATGGTAGATTTTTTACCCTCTTGAGAATTACTTCACCAAATTGTTTGATGAATTACAGATCTGAGATCTCCTGTTCTTTACTTCATGTCTTCATCTCCTCTCCTTCACCTCTTCCACCATCATGATTTTCTCTCTCCTCCTCCATCCACCTCTTTCACCACACTCTCTCCTCCACCTCCTCAACCACCCCTGATTTTCTTTGAATCGAACAAGAGAAAGATGAGGACTACATAACTCACTTCCCTCTTCCTCTTCATTTTCTCTCACAAATCCTTTCTCTCTCCTCCATATATGTGATTTCACTTTCTCAAACTTATTTCGGCGCTAGGCTTTAATTTTTTTACAATTTCACTTGCGCAAACCCTAAATTTAATTCATTGAGATTTTGGAATATGCTCACTGGACGTTTGAACTAAAACGTCAAAGAGTTAACTAAAAGGTATACTAGATCTGTGGAGGAGGCGAAGTGGGAGAGGAAGACGAGAGATAAAATCAGGAGGTGGTGGAGAAGAGATAGTGGTGAAGCAGGGGAATGGAGGAGGAGAGAGAAAATCAGATGGTGGTGGAGGAGGTGGAGGAGAGTGAGAGGATGAAGACATGATATGAAGAACAAGAGTGAAGGGGATGATGAACACAAATGGTTTTTTTTCTTTAAAAGATTAGGTTATTAATTATAAATGTCAAAGAGTTAACGCCGTTAGCTATTCCGTCAAGTTTAATGACAAAATACAAGTTTAGGGTTATCCGAGATAGGGGTGAAAATGTCGGGGTTATTTGGGAAAAAACCTATATGTCTGGGTCATCTGAGATAATATCCCTAAAAACAAATACAGCAAACGTCAGCAAAAGGTGAGTGCCAATACTCCACATTACAAAACAACAATCAGAGAAGCAAAAATAAATATATTCCAGAAAGTAGAAGTGTAACTCAAATATCTCATGTAAATTTATATTTTATGTTTCCTTTTTACCTCAAAGCCATATCACTTAATTACACCCTATGTTTATAGCTCCTTAAGTTCTAAAATAAAATATATTATCATGCTAAGTAGAATATATCACCATGTAAAATCATATAGAAAAGAATATGGTCAGAATCAGATTATTGTTGAAGCTATGATGTATAGCGCACAACACATGTGAGTGTCCCACATTGATAAAAGAAGAGAGATGGATTCACTTTATAATGCAAAGGGGTTACTCCCCTTATTGCCATATGGTGTTAAGGTGGAACCTCCTTTGTCTTGTGAAGTGGACTATCTCTCCTTGTGATGGGTGTGGCCCAGGCCCATATTTAACAATTATAGATAGGTTTTACAGCTCCAATCACAAAGCACTCAAGTAATGAGTCGAGGTATTCCACATTGTACATAAGTGAAAACAATTACTATATAAACTATGGACATCTTTAGTTAGAAACCCAATTCGTTCGTTTGGGTAATTTACCTTTGATAAACAAATATGAAACCAAGAATAAACTTCAATTATTATCAAATCTAAAGTTCATTTTAATATTCTATAAACATTGCCAATTAAAGTTAAGTTTCTTTATTTCCCGAATCATTCAACAAAAGTGATAGACCTAGGAGACCCTGCCATTCATATCACATTAGTAAACCTGAGAGACCCTGCCAATTTACCAATCCCGATACACCAACTCCTACATCAATCCATAAATCTGAGCAGATGCGGGAGACCCTACCAATCTACTATATAAATGATAGACCCGGGAGACCCTGCTAGTCATATCAAATATAAACAAGAGAGGCCTTGTCGTTTTACTAATCCAATGGCCATAAAATAACCTCTACTATGCACACCCCCTAACTCTAGCTTTTATTTGGTGACCCGAGAGACCTTGCCAGTCACACTAAAGTTGAGGACGGTTTGAAACTCTTGTCACATACCTATTAATGAATAAACTTGATGGATCCGGGAGCTCCTGCCACTCCACCAATTAACAATGATAGGCCCGGGAGCCCCTGCCAGCTATATTATACTATCCTCCCAATTCCAGCAAAGATAAAAGATATAAAACAAATAATTCTTGAATAGTTACTCCATATAATCTTTCACTTACATTATTAATATCTTATAAGAAAATTAAGAGAAAAATTTGCAATTATTCTTTCACAATGATCCATAAGTCAACAGTTTTTCTTAATATCGATAAAATCAAACACTATTCTCAATGTTCCTCAATCAGGCGAGCTAATCAGTCTATTCGATAGGAATGTAGTTTATACCACGTATTTCAGACCAAATTCATTTTAATACCAATCCATATGCATTCAAGTATGTGAGAATTAACTAAAAATTTCAATTCAATTCCAAATCAGTTTCACCAGGAAAGCATGAACCACAAGACAAATGTGAAATCCGTATCAAATAGAACGCTGACAATAATAACAATTTATTTAGTGGAACTATCAAGCTAACTTTCTTAATATGAACCATTCCACTAATCTAAATGTCTAGTAGAGGAGATTAAGTCAATTAGATACTCCTTCCGCTGTTTTAATTGCTACATTGTGTCTTGTACAAGATTTTAGGCAATGTCATTTTCAAGCTTTTTGGAGGTTACTTTTTGACCCATTTAATGTGTAATAAGGGGGAAAAGTGAAAAAAGTACTTTTTGGTGACAAAGTAAAAAAAATATCATTATTTTTTGGTGGGTCAAGAACTCCAAATAAGGAAAATTTAAACAATGTAGCAAATATAAAGAAACAACTATTTAAGGAAAATATAGCTATTAAAAAAAAATGGAGGGAGTACTTTACTATTCAATATAAATTGAATAAGGCTTCCATTAGTCAAACTTAACAAACAATTATATTAAACTGACTTCAGAACTATAATCACATTTCATAACCAAAACCAACAATAGACCAACTAAAATTATCACTTAACTCAAAGGATACTTAAGTTTGGGTTCACCACAAACATCTATCCAATTCACAATGTCACATACTACAAAAAAGGTGATCATAATTTAATTAACACAACACCATTAGAGTTCTCAACCAAAATTTCAACATACGCATTCCTTTCAGAAAACAACATACGTATTCACCAAAAGTATCATAATACAAATCAACTTAATAGCAACATTACAACTTCAACGACCATTTGAGTTCAATCTAACTATTTACTCAATTCAGCAAAATGCATGCACATCTAATTCCAATTTCTTCAAGAATTGAAAATTTAACACTTAGAACATGCAATACTCAATCAAGACTTAACCATCGAATTTAAAAAATTTCTCAAATTTAAATACTCAAAATACCTACTGAAATTCAAGAAATCAGAACACAAACATTTAACACCCGAAATTCAAAATTCATAATTTCAATAATTACAACAAATCTAAAATAAAATAAAGGAAGAAGAAGAGGAAGATGTGGCACCTCATGTGGTGTCTCATGAACACCATACTGTTGGAAATTATTAGTATAATTAAAATATTCATGAATAACAATCAAATAAATAATATTGTCAAACAATAGATTAAAATAAACTTATGTGCAGATATCTGACAACTGAACTTGCTGAACTTGATTGATTCTCATATGAACAGCGTTGTTCAGTGGTAAGAAAGCCACTGCCTTAGAAGCGATTTCGCCACCATACAGGTACAAGCTTCCAATGACAAACGCCCCCAAGGTTCACACAACACCCTTTGATTCTACATCCCGAACTCAGATTAATGAGTAACCATCAAAAAGAGAAAAACGACCAAGAAGGTATTTATATACGGGTTAAGAAAATAAACCCGAAATAAATCCGGAAATAACAAAATAAGGCTTTCGAAAATCTCGAAAACCGCGAGGCGCAGAAATAGGCGCGAGTCGCGGTATGCTCTCGGCAATCCACCGCGAAACACAGACGAGCACCACGAGTTGTGGCGGCTACCGTGAGTCGCGGCACACACCGCGAGTCGCGGTAATCTCTCGGCAGAAATCTGGCAGAACTACCAACTGTGCGCGAGGCGCACTAGAATGCGTGGGACGCCATCAGCCTGCGCGGCACGCACCGGCATTGCACGCAGACACCTCGCGCGGCACGCACTTTCTGACAGCTCCTTCGCGTTCTTTTGGATTTATTCCAACACATACTACTTCAACGAAGGGAAAAGATGGAGCTTTGAGCTCCGGAAGAACAACGAGAGGGACATCGACGCGCAAGGACAGACGCATGTCTAGGGCTTCATTGAAGCAGCAACAGCGAACAAGAGGAGAAAGGAAAAAAAATAGAGTAGCGAGCTTGGTGTCTCACCACAACACCTGAAGAAGCAACAGAGCTACTGTAGCACCACCAAAAACGGTGTGCAGTAGTAGGATCACAAAATGAAGAGGGAAAAATAACTGAAAGACTATGAGTAACAAAGACAGAAGCTCTAGCGAGCAAAACTAAAAGCCCGTAGAGGTGGTCTGGTAGCCCGAGCGGTAGCACGCAGGAGAAGGAGAGGTGCGAGAGAAGAAGACGGAACCACGGGAGAGAGGATGAATGAAGAAATGAGGGTTTTCGTCCCCTTTTCTTTCTTTACTTTTTTTTTTTATATAAATATAACTAAAAATCTTTTCACATATAATGCTACAAACATCACCAATTATTAATACTACAACACTAACTACATAGCACATTTTAAAACTAACATAGTTAGAAAATATAATAACAAAAATACTTGTTTAATTAAGTTTACCTAAGTTCAATATAAGAACATACAATTGATTTTTTTTTGACAACGAGAAAACTTGCATTAATTAAAAAGGAAGTACAACCTAATGCTAATATAACCAAATATAAAACAAAGCAAACAAAACTAAAGGAGCTTTATTAGCTCTTACAAACCATATAAAACAAAAACAAGTAAAACCGATAAAGAGTCGCATGATATGGAGATCGTCGCTGTTTAATGATTGTGATGATTAAGGAAAAATTGATGGAAGTGGTGGAAGAAACGAATCTCGTTCACGATCCGGACAACTATCAACCAACAGCGAGCTTCGCATCTCGCCGCATGAGCAATCCCAACAACCTTCTTTCGCTTGGAATTCTTGGCTCGTGATCTTTTGAAGAGTCACGTTCCTAGGTGACTCATTACTCTCTTGAGAGAGTATTTCAGGTTTCTCCATTAGGTAGGAGAAACGCATTTGAGTTGGCACACTAAAAACCACCAGATGCAACTGGGGTGCTGCCTTCAGATTTGAAAATTTCAAGGCAAGGATCATTAAGATCAATGCCAAGCTAAAAAGAGAGCTAAACATTTTGAGCTCTCGATCACAACTCCGATTTGAAAAATCGAAAATCACACGTCCCAACAATGAAAACCTTTCATCGAATCGTCCACGCTTACATTCTTTAGAATGACCAACGGAGGGATCCCTAACTATTAGATCTCCACTCTCTACTTCCATTTTCCTAAGATCTAAGGTAGAACCACCCATAACCAATGGACAAACACTTTTTGACTGCCATAACCAACCACTAAGAACAGCTTTCATAACTCGAAAGAAACAACTAACTCCAACTATTTGGAGATTTACCACGCATACTAAGACAAAAACCATCATACTTATAAGTAACATAACTAGGGAGGGGACGCCCAAAAACCAGGGGGAGGGGAAGGGGAAGCTCGAAAACCAAGGGGGGAGGATGAAGCCCAAAACCCGAAACCGGGGGAAGAGGAAGCCCGAAAACTAGGGGAGAGGAAAGGGGAGCCCGACAACCGGGGAGGGGGGAGGGGAAAACGACGCAACTACTTGGGGGGGAACGACGAAACCACGGGAAGGGGAAACAACAAAACAGGGGGTGGGGAGAGGGACCAACGAACAGAGGATGTGGGGAGAGGGAACCAACGAACAGGGGATGGGAGATCGAACCAACGAACAGGGGATGTAGGGAGAGGAAACCACGACCAGGGGCTGGGTAAAACGCCGGCGGCGAGAGCGACTGGTAGGGACAGCGGCAACCAGCGACAACCGGGAAGAGGAGGAGGAGGGTGATGGACAACCAGGGGAGGGGGAGACGGGGTGGCGGATGCAGGGGATTTGATGAAGCAGGGGAGGGGGATGGACTCGACTCAGGGGAACGGGGAGGGGAACAAGCCTAAACTTAGAATGAAGAAGAAGACCCGATTCAGGCTCGCCGCGACCCTACGACCACCAGCGAGCCTACGGGGCGGCGGGGCGCTTAGGGTTTTCTAGAGTTTGGGAATTTAGGGCAACTTTTAGAGAGAGAATGGAGAGGGTTTTGTTCGCTATATGTTTTGGGGTTAAATTAAAACATACAATTGATAATAACAACAATTATAAATCATATTTTGAATTGCCGAAAGGTATTAAAATTTAGGGGTGTTACAGTTCATGAGGTCTATGACCATAATTATGGAGCTTAACAGCCAAAGCATCAATTTTCATCTTCTCAAAATCCTCTTTATCAAATTCAGACCTAAATTTAAGAACTACCTCGTTTTGAGCATTTGATGTGGTTACCTCAAAGTGTCCATATCCGATCACTCTCCATACTTAGTAGTTTTCGGCCTTAATGAAAAAAAATTCCATATTATTCTTCCTGTAAGAATATAATCTTCCATTGAACATTCGTGGCTTCTACATTGGGTATCCTTCTTCGAGTTTCTCTTGTGTTTCATCTTGTTCTAGGAGCTTGACTCAAACAGGGTTGCCTGTGGTTTATTGAGTACTTGCTTTGATACCAATTGTTATTACTAAGAGGAACACTACAAGAGGGGGTGAATTATAGTTTCTAAGAAACTTTTTACGGAATTGGTAAACAAACTAAGAACGCAATAGAAACACTTGGAATTTTTAACCGAGGAACCTTCTTGATACTCCTCAAGAAGGGAAAACCTCACTTTCTTTTACTGCAACGCCTCTTTTACAACTTAGCTCCACTCCAAGTTTCTCTCTATACTCTCTTAACAACAAGACATAATTATAAGCCTTAAAAACTCACTAAAATCCCTCATACCCCAATCAAAACTCAATAAGAATTGACACTCATATTTAGGAGAACTTAGACAATTTAGGGACTATGAATACACTTGACTAACTTTAGGAAAATAATTAGAAGTTTTTAGCTTGTGGTTAATTGTATAACTTCCGCTATTTATAGTGTCGAAGCACTTCACAAACTCAGCCATTAACGTCACTAACTCCACTAATAGTTAGTCTCTAAAATATAGGAACCACCATGCTTCATGGGTTAATTGAGCTTGGCATCCAAGGCAGCTAATTATTGGGCAAGTAAACACTAGAAGAAAAAAGTTTCGTTGATCCGGTCATCATGCGCCTAACTGATCCGAAAATGGACTGGAGCGGGTAATGGCGGAGCTGCTAGGAAAAATTAACTAACCCGGTTAGGGTCCGGATCATTTAACACTTAACTGATTTGGTTTGGAGCACAAAACCAGAATAGTTATGTAAGTGAAATGATCCGCTTTTATGCTGCCACTAGATCAGTTAATCCCCATTCACAATAATTTTTTTTTGAGTTTGAGCTTCAACCAACATTATAATACGAGGACAAATTTGTACATGATTAATCTAAATGAAAATCGAAAAACAAATCAACAAGTGTAATACTTTATATAAGTAATATGTAATACAATCCACAAATCAACAAATAAATTAATAAAAACAAAAAAAATGGCAATAAATTAGCAAAAAGTCCAAAAACAACACTTAACATTAACAATAGTACAAATAAATCAACAAATAAATTAATAGAAATGAATATGGTTGTAAATTAGGAAAAACTCCAAAAAAAAATAATATTCAACATTAACAATATATGAATTTAAAAGAAAACCTAACCCTAGATCTAGAGGTGTCAAAAACTGGGCTGACCCACGGGTGAACCCACATGCGACCCAGACCCATCCTGTTCCGAGCCGAGAGTGGTCGGGTGGAAAGCCGACCCATTCCGACCCAACGTCCACCCGTGCCCAGTTCAACCCGTGGAATTGGTAACCCAACCTGAACTGGGCCGACCCAGGTGGACCAGTGGCCAGTTGCACCCATGAACAACGATCTAGACCCAACCTGTTTCCGACCCAAAATTAACCCGCACCCAACTTCACCTGCCAATGACCCAGTTAAACCCACCCAGTTATCACCCAACCCAGTTGTGACCCAACCTAATTAGCACCCGACCCAGACCCAACCTAGTTATCACCGACCCAGTTATCACCCAACCCAGTTACCACCCGACCCAGTTACCACCCGACCCAACTGAACCCGACCCAAAACCATTCTGATCCAATACAACCCGACCCAAAATCATTCCGACCCAGTTTTCTTCATCTCAGGCAGCACAACTATGAGTAGTAAGTATTAATCAGCTATTAAAAAAAAACTCGAAAAGTAAGTAGAGTAGCGTTTGTTTTGTCATAGAATCCTTTGGAATAAACTCGAAAAGAAGAGTCCCTATCAAATAATATATTAGTAGTCTAGTACTAATTAAATTAATAATTAAAGAAAAAAAGAGTTAAAGAAGAAAGATTTTCTAACAATATTTCTCATTATTAGTAATTAATTAGGGTAATAACTAGTGCAAAGTTTGCAATTGGCTGTAGTAAGTAGTAAGTAGTAACTAGTATTAGTATGCACTAGGGGTGTAAGTTCGGTTTTTGGTTTGGTTTTAGGTCAAACCCAAACCAAACCGAAATAAATTCGGTTTTGAAATTTCCAAACCAAATATCCAAACCGAAATTCGATTCAATCCAAACCAAACCAAACCAAAATTTGAAACCAAAAACCAAACCAAACCAAACCAAACCAAACCGAATTTTTTGTATATTTCAAAATCCAAACCAAACCAAACCAAACCAAACCGAATTTTTTTCATATTCCAAAATCCAAACCAAACCGAAATGAAATTAAACCAAACCAAGATAAAACTAAACCGAATTTAAACCAAACTTTTTGATAAAAATAACCCTGCTTCAAAGCCTTAAGTTTACCAACTAACAAGTTACATCATACAAAATACCACTTGAAAATGGCAGCATGCCACCAACATAAAATTCCCACCATTTGATACATGTTTATGGTGATACTACCAAATAATTTTTTAAAATACAAACACTTCATTATAAATGCTAAATCAACTACATAAACTCTTAAATGGCAGTAGCTAGGAGCAAGAAACGTCTCGTAGGTATAGCTTAGTCATCTTCAATATTAACAGTCTCGGGGCTCAAGCCATCCTCACCAACGTCCTCAAGCACCATCTTACTCAAATCTTGAAATAAAAGGAAAAGTACAAAAGGAAAACATAATTAATAGCAACAAAATCTACAAACACAAACATAATAAAGTAAATGCAAATATAATATATTACCTTCTTCAAGTTGTTCCACGTATTCCAAGTCTTCTTCCACACACATAGGAATTGGGGAGGAGCGTAGCCAATCTTGGGCACAAATCAAACTCTCAACAACTTTAGGAGTAAGGGAGCTCCTAAAAGGATCAAGGACTCTACCACCCGTGCTAAACGCACTCTCGGAGGCTACAGTAGATATTGGGACAGCCAACACATCACGAGTCATTTTCCCCATTGTAGGAAACCTAGCACTATTAAACTTCCACCAACCCAAAATATCAAAATCCTCGTAATCCTCTTCGGTATCTTCATCCAAGTACTTGTCCAACTCAAGTTTAGACTCTCCTTCTGTTTCATATTTTTGTTTCTTGTACTTACTCTTTAAAAGCTCAATCTTTTTTTGTGAACTAGAAACACCTTCATCTCTATTAGAGGATGAAACCTCCTCCCTAGGAACTTCATTTGATGGCAAACCACGATATTCCTCAAACAAAGAAATCAAAGCCTCCTTCAATTTCTTAGCTAGTGACACACCAATTGTTTCTTCATAAATTTCAGTCAACATCCACTCCACATAGTCATATTTATAGCGAGGATCAAGCACCACAACAATAAAAATCAACAAGTTTATTTTTTCAGGATCCCCCAATACTTGTCATACTTTTTTTTTCATTTCAGAAGCCATCAAACACATTTCTAAATCATCAGAAATAGCAGATTCTTTCAAACGTGCAGCAACATTAACCAATTCATGAAAAAACAAATTGGAAGTCACATACAAAGATCCAGAAACACGCAAAGTCAACTCATAGAAGCCTCCTAAAAATTCAGAAAACCTCCTAACATTCTCCCAATCATCATGTCCAAGGCTTCCTTTCCCTTCTCTATCACTCAACTCAGCTACATAATGAGGGTCCTCCTCAGAATATCTTTCAAAAGCATCTTCAAGATCAATGGCAGCACATAACATAAAAAATGTAGAGTTCCACCTAGTGGGCACATCAAGACACAACAGCTTTTTGCTACTTATTTTCTCATCCTCAACACATTTCTTAAACCTTTGCAATCTTGCAGGAGATTGCTTAATGAATCTAACAACATACCTAACACGAAGTATTGACTCATTAACAGATTTCATTCCATCACCAACCACCAAATTAATTATATGAGCAACACAACGCATGTGGAGGAAACGACATTTAAGAACCCCAGTTTTCCAACCATTAATCTTTTTTTTTTCAGATATGCAATTGCTGTGTCATTAGAACTTGCATTGTCTACCGTTACACAAAATTTTTTGTCAATCCCCCAATCAAGCAAACACTTCTCAACCCCTTTACCAATTTCCTCACCTTTATGACTACTAATTGGACAAAAATTCAAAATTCTTTTCTGCAATTTCCAGTCATTATCAATGAAATGTGCAGTCAAACACATGTAATTAATCTGCTGAACAGAGGTCCATGAATCAGTAGTCAAACAAATCCTTGAATTATTCTTTTTCAAAAAACTCTTAAGCTTTCTCTTTTCACCTAAAAAAATCTCATATTGTTTATTTCCAGGTTCCTCGGGAGACCGTCGTTCAGATTCTCCGAGTGGTTGACTCGCTGAAGCATGGGATGACCAAGCTGAAGAGGAGCATGTCCTGTCACCGCAGCGACGCGCATAGCCAGGTAGGCTGACATTTTGTGCTTTGGTTGTATTTTTTTGTTGCATTCGGTTTGCTAATGCTTTGTGACATTTTGTGCAGCGTCGTCCTCAAGAGAGTGGGCCTTATCCCGAGGTGAGGGTATCGACCCAGTCTAGGCTTTCGGCTCATACTCCCCGAGAGTCGACATTTGAGAGGCCTCCGATGAGTCCGTTTACTGGGCAGTTTGACGTTGGCAGTATGGATTTTATGGGGGGCGCCATGCCCGATCCATGCCCTGGGCCTTCTCCGATGTGGATGGAGCATATGCCGATGCAACAGATGCAGCAGATGCAGCAGATGCAACAGATGCAGTTGTTGCAGATGCAACAACATATGTTGGGGATGCAGCAGCTGTCTCCCATGCGGCCGACTCCTTTCATGCAGCCTGGGATAGGCTATCACGCGGGCGAGTCGAGCGGGGTCCGGGTTGAAGAACCGGAGGACTCCTCTTCGAGGGAGCAGGATCCTTATTCCTCTTAGATGTCTGCATTACTTTACTCTTGTGTACCTGTGGCCTGCACTTTTGTTACGATGTATATCTTGTATGTTGATATGTATTGCGTCTTTTGTTCAAACATTATATGATCATTGGTGTTGTTTCCTTTCCATGTTTGTTAGTGAGATTTTGTTAGCAATGACTCTTATTCTAAAATGCCATGTATAAATGCAATGCGACTGACTCAGTTTAAAGCAAATTTGAATGGAGCGTAGCCGACCTTCTCCCAACAAAAAAAGGAAATAGAAAAGGGTTTGGGCGGGTGGGTTTACAAAAATGGACCAAAAACGTGGACATTAAGTAAAAAAAAAAACAGTTTTTTTTTTATCCGAGGTGGAGGGGGAGTGGCCCGAAATCTTGTGCGAGATCATAATCCGAGTCGACATTTGTGAATCGAAGTTGTGCGCTGAGCGCATGTTTGCGGCGCGAGTCGCAGCCTTGGCGTCTGGCGCTCGATCGTGCGCTGGGCGCAGGTTTGTAGCAGCGTTTGGCGCGATCTTGTGCGCTAGGCACAAATTTAGCGTGTAACGCATTTTCCGTCTGGAACGGTAAATCCGAATCCGTTTAGAGTTGAGATGCGAAGCCATTATAAATAGGCGAATATGTACGTTATTTCAGTATTACGAGTTCAATATTATTTTTCTTTGTACTTTTCTCTATAATACTCCCTGCCACTTTTGACTGTTTGCCATGGCTTTTGAACCAACTCTAAGTGGGTGGTTGTCATCGCTGACCATTGCTGAGAAACACGATCTCGGTAGGCGACATATGGATGTATTGGCGTCCTTGAGGTTTGTTCAGTTAGCCTATAATTTCCTTTATGCAGCCGTTAGTTTTTGGGATGTCACCAATCATTGTTTTTGTTTTAAGAATCACGAATTGACGATTTTGACTGAGGAATTTGGTGCTATAATTGGATGGCCCTGTAGTCAATTACCCTGTGTCCCTAGTTTGGAGGATTATTTTTTTAAGGACTTTGAGAGGTTCATGGATTTGAAGGAAGAAAATATGTCCGAAATCGTGTATGGGAGGAGGGTTAATTGGACTAGGCTAGCTGCAATGTGTAGTCCTTCTACTGAAAGGGCTAGACAGACATATCGTATGCGGGCGTTGGTATTTTCCCTGCTTAGTCGTTTTCTGTTTGTGAACGGGGACAATGGTGCTGGTTTTGCTTCCCTAATTACTGTAGCAGAGCAACTGGAGGTAGGACGGACACCGATGCCACTCTGCGTAAGGGAGATGATCTCCACTCGGATGCTTGTGAAGAAGGACCCAAAAGGGCGGATTTCGTGGAGCCCCCTAATTTTTTATACATATATATATATATATATATATATATATATATATATATATATATATATATATATATATATATATATATATTTTAGTCATGAACCAAAGGAATAATTTTTCTTCTTCTTTTTTATTTTATTATATTTGGCCATATTATGACTCTATGTGAAGTAATAATGAGTTTTTTGTATACTTAGATATATTATGACTCTATGCGAAGTAATAATAACTTTCCGAATTGTGACGACTGTATTGAATAATGGAATTATGATATTACATCCCAAAAAAACGAAGAAAAGATTGCGCTAGGCGCATATTGTTGCGTTGGGCGCGAGTGACTGCATCGGTCACTGAATTTATGTGCCTGGCGCAGTTTTTGTGTGTCAGGCGCGGATGATTGAACACTCGATGTGAAGCGATAGATGTCGTACGTAGTATTACTCTATAGGAAGTAATATAAGATTCTATGTATTATCACTCGTTATGAAGCAATATTAGTTGTGCACGTATTATTACTTGTTGAGAAGCAATAATGAAATAGTGTATATGTATTATTACTCGTCAGGAAGCAATAATAATATATTTTTTTTATTTGCTGATGCAGATCTGGCTTATGGAACATTTGAGGTTGATTGATCCTCCCGAGAATATGGAGCGATATAATAAAAAAGGTTTCATTGGCAGGAAGAAGATATTCACCAAGAAATCCTTTGAAGACTGGACCCTTTTCTTTGGGGATGATGAGCTGAGCGTCAGATGGGTAGTGTCATAGTGAAGGATTGGGTCCATGGTAGGTATTCGTGATGATTCACTCTATGTTAGGTTGTGTAGTCTGTATACCATGACCTTTTATTTTCCTTCGAGGGTTTTAAGGCAATATGGGTACCGCCAAGTAATCCCTGCTGAAGACACTATTGCTCCCAAAATATACGGCCGGACCTGGAGTGGAATTAGGAAGTGGGAGAGGTATTGGGGAGAGCGCCCACTTTGGTATACCCAGGAAAGAATAGAATATGAGAAGGTGTCTAAGAGTTATATCGTATGGATGCTGACTAGAGATGCTGCTGTGAGGAAAGAGATGAGGGTGAAGGAGTCCGTCGAAGTGACTAAGAAGCGGAAATTTACTCCCCGAACTGTGGGGAAAACGTTTGAGACTTTGGATAACAGGGGCAAGAGACCAGTTGGACACTCATCTATAGGGAAGAGCAGCCAGAAGCCTATTACTAAAACTTCCTCTATGAAGGAACGTTTAGGGCCAAAGGTAGCACCAGCGCGGGAACGACTTGGGCCACGGATGCCACCGACAAAGAGAAGACTACGCTTAGGGGGTGTAGTAATCAGGGAAAGGGCTGACACAGGAAGGGCGACTCAACAGACAGACACTCCTACATGCAAAGGGAAGAAACCTATGGTGTATTGGGAAAAGAGAAAAGCACCTAGACCAAAACTACAGATGGAAAAGGGAGAAACTTCTACTAAGGGAGAAAAGGCTGAGAAGGGGAAGGAAAAGAAGGACTCATTGCAACAATGTAGGCAAAGTTATTGTTTTTTTATGTTGATTTATTGCTTTCAATAAGGCTTGCATGCCACATAGTTATTTTATAGTGTAGTCATAACTTATGTTTCATGTTTTATTTTCATTCAGCAATTTTAATAAAAATAAAGTTTATTTTTATTTAAACCGAAGTGAGTCTAAATATGTCGCAAAATATATTATCGTATTTAAGCATCTTAGCGAATGCCGGAAGAATGTTCGAACCAGGTTAGTGCGCTAGACGCAAAAGGGTGCGTCTGGCGCATGCACTGTGCTGCGTTTGGCGCAGCGTTTCTGCGTTTGGCGCGATTAACCATTATAAAATACTATTATTTTTTTATTTTTGTTGCTGTAAACTCGTATGAACCGCAGGAGGTTTTGATTAATGAAGGGGATGAACCTTGTATAAGGTTGCCTACGTATCCAAATAGGAATCAGGCCGCACGTAGTTCATGCTAAAAAATTGGATAACTGCTCCCAATCAAAGAATTGGTTGTGTTTTACACATAAAATTTCTTGAGTTGATCAATATTGGTTAGATTATGAAATTCAGTGTCGTCCATGTCAATGAGTTGAGCTGCTCCTCTAGATAGGGTTGTCTTGACAATGTATGGACGGGCCCAAGTAGGTCTGAATTTACCTCGAGGATCTAACACATTTTTCCTTAATGCTTTGAGCACTAAGTCGCCCTCTTTAATATTTCGGGGTTTGACCTTCTTATTGAAAGATCTTGCAATACGATTTTGATAAACTTGCACATGATGCAAGGCAGCTAATGTAACACCCCAGAATTTCAAAGCGGAAAAGAAAGAAATAATAATAGTATTAATAGGACGTTGGCGGAAACATCGTCTTCTGGGAATGTCACTACTACAAGAAATGCGTTTAAATAACTAAGTGATAAACCAACATAAGTAAATAGTATAAATAAATTAAATTAATTAGAGTAATAACTAAAAGAGAAAACTGACTCTCAAACTAATTAAAAGTCTAGGCCTAAAACATCTAGCTTTTTAATGCTCACATCTCAACCCGAACCCAAAACCAAAGAAGATTCCCATCAACATAACCTGCAAAATCTATAACAACAATCCATAATCAGTGGGGAGTAACTAGCAGTTCTCCCAGAACAAAAGAAATCAAAGCATGATTCAGACATAGATTAATAAGAAAAGAAATAATAAAGTCAAGTTAACTACAATACGCATCCACTTTCATATAACTCACAAATAACGCAAATGAATAATAAATAGCAAGTGAGTTGGATAAAAATAAATAAATCATCTCAAGAGTACTTTTATAAAAATAAAAAGTATAGGTAAAACAAGTTATTGAGTCAGAAACCGAACGCCAGTGAATCGCAATTCACTTCCTAAGGTTTGTCAGATCGCAATCTCCAGGTCAGTCTATGGGCTTACGTTCCCCACTGCCTGTGTCTAAGAATGGCCAAACTCCCGATGCAGGGTAGAACACGCAGAACTCCCTGACCTCTCGGACGACAACAATTAACCCAGGTGTACCCCTAGTTCGCAAACCAGGTGGTTGGCATGTTCTTCACCGGGGACTACATCTATCCCACCGGATATTCTTATCTCAAAATAAAATCATAAATATCATCAAAGTATCATTCATCTTAAAAATATTCATCAAAAAGGGATGCCACCCGGCCTTATACCCATAATTCATCAAAACCACTCTTCATAATTCCTCGAAAATAATAACTTACAAACTTTCAACAAATGTCTCCCACAATAAACACTTGAACATTTCTAAACATCAACAATGATAATAAACTAGTTTTTACAGCACCAACAATTCAATCAAACATACATCACCAATTAACTCCAAAACTTATTCATTAAAAGAGTAGTAACAATTAATCATTTTCTTTCATAAACCAAACATAAACATAAGGATACCCAACAATTCTTACTGCAACCTACTGAACATCAGAAACCAAGAACATAATAGATTACAAATTATTTCTGATTTAAAAGCTCTTAAATAATTTAAAAGAGTATCATCAATTTCACAACAAAAACCCAATAATAATTATTAAAGTAATAAGTTCGAGCAGAAAAATCACACAAAAATTATCATACGACCCTAATGGCTCTACTGACATGGTAAAATTTTTATTTATAATTTTTGAACTCTAAAAGTATTTTTAAACGTTAATTTACAGATTACTCAATATAGCCAATATAATAATTAAAAATAAAAATAAATGCCCAAAAATTACCAAAAATTCACATAACATGTATAAACTCACGAAAATACATAATATACAAAGAAATGAATTTTTCGGCTTCCAGAAATAATTTTCATGATTTATGTACTGACAGAAACGATAATGCAAAAACAGATATATCAATTAAATAAACAGGTAAACAGTAGGAAAAAAATTATTCTAAGGCATGGAATACATATTAAACATATAATATGATCCAAAAAAATAATTTCAGCAATTTTAACATTCGTTTAATAATTATCATGCAAATAAGCCTAAAACGGACTAAACACCAATTAAATCAAATAAATACTAAAAATCAGACGAAAATTATTTTTATTTATACAATATTCACACAGCATGCATCAAGTATATTCATGTCAAATTTCGTCAATAATTTCATTCAAAAAGTATTTTAAATAATTCCTAGCGTAATAATCTAATACCGAATAATACTCTAATCACTATGGTTCTAAGATAACTACTAGTTACCTGGAACGTCGGAGGAGAGCTGAGTCTAAATAAATACGAAAAATATGTGCAATCCAAGTCCTCCATGAACGATAATTGTAGCAACAAGTCACTAGGCATTTTCTTCTTGAACGTTGAAAACTCTTGTTTTGCACTGCTCTGTTTCGACCATGATTTCCGGTGATCAAAAGCTCGGATTCTAAATCTCTCCGGTCAAAGTTAAGAACAAGATGTTGTAAACGTTATGTCCAAATTTGAAGACGATCCAACGGTTAGATATCCGGCTACGGTTATTTTCGTGAAGGTGTGACAGGAAAAACCGGGTTGAACCTTTCTATTCTTTTTCCTCTTCCTTTTCTCTCTTTCTTTTCTTGAAAACGGTGAGGGTTAGATGAGAATGATGCTGAACTTCTTTTAATAAAAATCAGAATTTTATGGCAAGGAAAAATGAAGGGTTTAGGAGAAATGATTAGGGGGGTTATGGGGGTTACAAACTACCAAGGGTCATCAAATAAAAGAAAAGAAATGAAAGAAGAGAAGTTTCTTCTTTCTCCCTCCCCATAGCCGGTTGTCCAAGCCCAACCACACCAAGATGATTTCGGCCCAAGTCATCAAAGGTCCAAGCATAAACAGTCCGTCACGCGATAAATCGATAAATTCCTAAATCGCGCCTAAACTTTGAAAATACTTAATAATGAAAATAATTCTAATAAATTATATTATAAATATAAATATAATGCACACATTAGCACGCCATAATAATAAAATAATAATTCGGCTCCCAATATAAAAAGAATAAAAATCATTAATTTAGAGAAAATAATAGTTTTAGGAAAAACTTTTGCGAAAAACTAGGAGCAAAATTATGGGTTGTTACAGTTAATCTTCGTTCATCGAGTAAGATGAGCTCTTCGAATCTAGCTTTGACCCAGTCAGCTTCAGGAATTTGACTTTCTAGGACAATGCGTAGGGATGGTATTTCTAGTTCAATAGGTTGAACAACTTCTATGCCATAGACAAGAGAATAAGGTGTAGCTCCGGCAGATGTTCGGATAGAAGTGCGGTATCCCCATAAGGCAAAGTGTAGCTTATCGGGCCAATCTTTATAATTTTCGGTCATTTTCTAGGATAATAACTTGATATTTTTGTTAGCAGCCTCCACAACACCGTTGGCTTGGGGCCTATATGGGGAAGAACGATGGTGTTTGATGCTATATTTTTCAAGGACTTGTTCACATTTAACCTGGAAGTGGGTACCTTGGTCACTAATGATCTCGTGGGGAACCCCATAGCGGCAAATTATGGTATTTTCTAAGAAGGCAGCGACATGTTTGGCTGTTAATTTAGCATAGGATGCTGCTTCTACCCATTTAGTGAAGTAATCTATAGCCACAAGGATGAATTCATGCCCCCCAGTACCTGGTGGTGTTATTTTACCAATAATGTCAATACCCCATGTTGAGAATGGCCAAGGTGAAGTGAAGGTATATGACAAGGAGGGTGGGACATGTTGCAGGTTAGCGCATAATTGGCATTTTGGACGAGTTTTGGCATAAAGGTACACGATCTTTCTCCATTGTGGTCCAGTAATAGCCTAAGCGAATTATCTTTTGAGCTAACATGCGGCCGTTCATATGCGTGCCACAAATTCCACTATGGACTTGATCCATGACCGTTGTGGTATCAGGTTTATCAATACAGAGCAGGTGCACGCCTTGTGGTGTTCTTTTGTACAGTGTCCCGTTATATTCGACATATTGGGAGGCCAAGAGCCTTAAGGCACGCTGGGCTCTTGTTGAAGCTCCAGGTGGGTATTATGTGTTTGTTAAATAGTTGAGAATATCAATAAACCAGGGTTCAGAAGGAATAGGATCTGGCTCAGTGTCTAAGGCATGAACATAACCAGGCTCTTGCCGTCTTTCAATGATAAGGGGCATTTCTGGCATGGTGCGGGGAATTCTAATCATAGAGGCTAAGCGGGCCAAAGCGTCAGCAAATTGGTTTTCTTCTCGTGGAAGGTATGTATATTGTATTTCAGGGATTTGTTCTGCAATGGTTTCTAGATGAGTTTGGTATTGCAAGAGGCTTTCATTTCTAACTTTCCATCTTTTAGAGATTTGATTGATGATCAAAGATGAATCACCATATACTCTTAGTTTCCTGATGTCGAGGGACACTGCGGCCTGGAGCCCTATGATACATGCTTCGTACTCGGCTGCATTATTAATAACATCGAAGTCGAGTTTAACAGAAAGAGGAGTGTGTTCGCCTTCCGGTGATACCAGGAGTACCCCGATGCCACATCCCTTTTGGTTGGATGCACCATCGAAGTATAGTGCCCAACCTTTCGTCTTCCGTCATGAGAAGGTCTTCATCAGGAAATTCATATTCTTCACGAGATTCATCCACGGGGAAATCCGCTAGGAAGTCGGAAACAGCGTTGCCTTTGATGGATTTATGAGGGATAAATTTTAAGTCAAATTCGGCCAACATTACTACCCAGCGGGAGAGTCTACCATTAAGGGCTGACTTTTCGAACAAGAACTTAAGAGGGTCTAGTCGTGACCCTATATGGATTGTTTGAGTAAGCATATAATGCTTAAGCTTCTTAGTGGCCCAGACTAGTGCAAGGCAAAGCTTTTCTAAGGGGGTGTAACGGGATTCGTAATCTAAAAGCTTCTTGCTAAGGTAGTAAATGGTGCACTCTTTCCCATTAACCTCTTGTGCTAACATGGCCCCAGCCGCGGTCCTAGTCACAGTCAAATAAAGCCTTAAAGGTATGTCTGGCAAGGCAGGTGCTAAGACCGGTGGGTTGGATAAATATTCTTTGATTTTGTCAAAGGCATTTTGGCAGTTCTCATCCCATTCGACGGCAACACTTTTCTTAAGCTTTTTAAAGATGGGCTCACACACCATGGTTTGTTTAGAGATGAATCTACTGAGGTACTGGATTTTTCCTAAGAAACCCCTTATTTGTTTTTCATTCTTAGGTGGAGGCATGGTCATGATGGCTGTTATTTTAGTAGGGTCAATTTCAATCCCTCTAGAACTGATGATATAACCAAGGAGTTTCCCGGATGTGACCCCAAAGGCGCATTTTTGTGGATTAAGTCTCATGTTGTATTTGCGAAGTCTCATGAAGAACTTCTCAAGGGCGGTATGGTGTCCCTCTCTATCTTTAGACTTGACTATCAAGTCATCTACTTAAACTTCTACCTCTTTATGCATCATGTCATGGAGAAGGGTAGTTGCAGTTCTTTGATAGGTGGCCCCAAAAGGCATAACGGTATAGCAAAAGGTCCTTCACGGTGTGATGAAGGTAGTCTTTTCCATATCTTCCTCGGCCATTTTTACCTGATTATACCCTGCATACCCGTCCATAAAAGAGAGAAGGGCATGGTTGTCAGTGTTATCTACTAGGACGTCTATGTGAGGCAAGGGAAAATCGTCTTTAGGACTTGCTTTATTGAGGTCTTTATAATCGACGCACATCCTAACTCTCCCATCCTTTTTAGGCACAGGCACAACATTAGCAATCCAGTCAGGGTAATTAGCGACTTTTATAAAACCTGCATTAAGTTGTTTAATGACCTCTGCTTTAATTTTGAGAGCTACATCTGGTTTCATTCTGCGCAACTTTTGTTTGACCGGCTTCATCCCATCGATTAGGGGAATGGTATGCTGAGCAATTTCGCGATCAATGCCTGGCATGTCCTGGTAGGACCATGCGAATACGTCGATATATTCAACTAACGTTTTGATTAATTGAGTGCGTTCATACTCGCTTAAAGTTAATCCAATTCTTACCTCCTTTGGTTCATTATCATTTGAAAGATTAATTTTTTCTGTTTCCTCAATGATTGGAGTTTTATTTTCATGTTCTTCCACTGCTTTAATTATTTCTTTTTCAGATTCGTTGTTGCAATCAGAAGAAGAAGGAGAAGAGGAAGTAGAGATATTGCACAAGTCATAAGCAAATGAGTTCATATTATTGAAATCGGAAATCATAGAGTTGAACAATGACTCAGCAGAAGCTAAAGACCCTACTTGGACACTAGAATTAACAGGCTTAGAAGTAGTCCCAACTGGGATACTAGACTCACTCAGACTCAGACTCAGACTCAGACTCAGACTCAGACTCTGACTCAGATGACTCGGACTCTTCAAACATTGGCCCTTCCCCGGTGGTGAAGATCATCTTCTTTCCGTTTGGAGTAGTCAGCTTGATAGTCTTCCTCCATCCTTGCATGACGCCACTTGCAGGAGTGATCAGCATGGCTGGGTCGAAGTCTTCATTTTGTAGGACTGCCTGGATATGAGCAGTATTATTTGGGCATTTAACTCGTTCTTGACCGAATAGAAGTCCCAATGCCTTGTAGTCTAAACAGTCTTCAGTGAACTGTTTAATTTGGCGATCAGGAATCCCTTCTTCTAAAAAGTGACAGTCCAGAAATACTTCAAATCCGGGGTAGATCACTCCCTCCTGAGCCTGATATAATGGTTCAGGGAATTCATAGCAAGGATAATCTTCTCCTTCCCTCAGAAATTGCCCATTCAGAGTGGGTTGATAGGGAGGAAAAGGGATAATGTCTTTATCCTTGGTATTGCGGTATGCCATGCGTTGTGCAATACGTTCTCTGAGCTCCTTCCTGGTGGGCTTGTAGCCTAAGCCAAATAATTTTTTTACTAACTTAGAGTCAGTGACAGGAGGTGCTCTAGACTTCTTATTACCCAGTGACATTCCTGGGAAGTGTCCCTTCTTGCGCATGATATAGTTGACTGCTAAATTGGAGAAGCAATCAAAATCAAATGGCGCCAAATCCTCTTCAATGAGGGCTACTTCCTCGGGAACGAATCCTCGAAGATCTTCATCCTCCTCATCATGGTCTACGTGGATGAGAGGTTTGTCTATTACTTGTACTTTCATTGCAGAGGCATCGAGAGTTATGGGAATGCCATCTACAATCATCTTAACCTTTTGATGCAAGGAAGATGGGACCGCACCAAGCTCATGAAGCCATTGTCGTCCTAATAGTAAGTTGAAGGAGGCCTTAATATCTATGACCTGGAAAATCGTGCGCTTTTCTATAACCCATGCAGAGATGCTTAGGGCTATAGTTCCCAAGGATTGACGACGAGAATCGTTGTATGCTCGGATGCCTTGATGGGAGGGACTGAAATCCTCATCTTTGAAACCTAGGCGGCGCACAGTTCGCAATGGACATACGTTAATGGCAGATCCATTGTCTACTAATGTCATTGGGACATTCATGCCCACGCATGCTATAGTGAGATGTAGGGCCTTGTTTTGTTTGCTTCCTTCAAAAGGAAGGTCATCATCAGTAAAGGAAATAGTGTTTCCTCAGATTGGCTAATCAGCAGTCAGGAAATTGACAAGTCCTTCAGGGGAAGTGTCAGATGACACATTCATCTTTGTGAGGGCATTTAGTAATGCCATGCGATGCCCATGAGAGGAAGCTATTAATTGCCAAATGTTAACATCAGCTTTTGTTTTCATGAGCTGTTGAATGAAAGAGTTCTCTTTGGGAAGAACCCCTTCAGGAGATGCAGACGATGTGGGAGGGTTATCCGGAACAGGCTGAGTTAGCCTTCTAGTTCGAGTAAGTACCCGTACTGCCTCCTCATCACTTTTGTACCAATCCATTGCTAAAGTAAAACAATCGGTTTTAGGACTAATGACTTCATCATCTTCATATAGTCCTAGAGGTGGAGAGATACATGTTCCCCGTATATAGTCGATTTCTTCTATGACATACTCATCTTCTTCATCACTATCCCAGATACCATTGATATCTGGTGAGGTGCTAGAAATAATGATAACGGGGACATGATCCCCTATTGGTGCGATCAAGAGAAGTAGATCATAGCAGTATTGATCCTCAAAGATAGCTAGAACTTTGTTTAATGGTCCATCTTGATTGTTAGGCTTCTTCCCTGTAGGAGGAATGGGAAGTCTACCTTCATCAATCATGTCTTGAATGGCATTTTTTAGTTTAAAACAGTCCTCGGTCCTGTGACCGTTTCCCCTATGGTATTTGCAGTAAGAATTCTTGTCCCAACTCGGTTTTTTCTTACTCTCTTCAGGATCAGGAGTTGGTCCAATGGGATCAAGAGCGCCCTTCGAATTGAGGCGATCAAAAGCGGTGGCATATGACATGCCTATTGGGGTGAATGTCCTTCTCATATTCCTCTGGAAGGATCTTCGGGGTGCCTCAAGAAGGTTCACCTCTCCACCTTTGGAAGGAGATCCGTAATCATTCTTCTTGTTGTTATTATTGCCTTTATAACGATTGTTGTCATTTTGGGCATTTTCAACAAGTCATCTTCGATTTGCACACCTATGTCGTATAACTTGGTGAAATTATCGATACCCAAGTATTTGAGATGAGTTTTGTACTTGGGTAACAAGTTGTTAACAAAGATGCGGACGAGGTCCTTGTCAGCAGGTCTGGAGACCATGTAAGCAGACTTTTCCCTCCACCTATTAAGGTAGGTAGTAAAGCCTTCATTGTTATCTTGCTTTAACACTTCCAATTCCCTTAGCGAGGTTTGGATTACAGTGTTATGCTCATATTTCTTTATGAACTCTCTAGTTATATCACCCCATGTTTCAACATGTTTGGAGTCCAGGGAGTAGAACCAGTTTTGACAGGCAGGGTCCAACGACATCGGGAATACCGTTGGATAAAGTTCAGGGTCCACAAACTTAATGATCATAGTGGCCTTGAAGTTCCTCAAGTGATACTTGGGATTATTAGTAGGTTTGAACTTAGGAAAGTCACTCGTGGAAAACTTTTCAGGTAGTTTTCCCTTGAATTTGCTGTTCTCATCCAAATCAAAGTAGGACTCCTTATTGGTGACTTTTTGAACAGCATTTTCCATTTGTTTGGCGAATACAGCATTTTCACCACTTTCAACTTGGTGCAGGCGGAGAGTGACCTCCTCCAAGTTCTTAGCCATTCGTTCAATGATATTAGTCAATTCAGTAACCTTTTCGTCACCCATTGTTGCTTCAACAGTTGATTGTTCTTTAGCCGGTGGAACAGATCTAGCCTTTCGCGCACGCGGACGACCTATCGAGACTGTTTTTTCAATTACCCTGTTTGACAAGGACACATTGACTTAGGACGCACTCCATAAATGGATAGGGCGAGGAATGAAAATATTTTCAAAAATATCATTTTAATTTGTTCAAAACTCCTGCCAAAAGGAGAGGAAATTTATGGAAGGAAATCTATTTTGTGGATGATATATGAATTTATGGATAATGATGAATTTATTTTATGGAGGAAAATGGATAATGACATAGTGGACGTTATGGATTTTATTTTGTGGAGGAAAATGCATAATGATATATTGGCAAGAGTTTATCACCAATCAAAATGCAGTTTTGGAAAATAATTTTTTTTTTTTAAAAGATGGGGTAAGTTGTTGGGAGGATAGGAATATCCGACTTTCTCCAAAAAAAAAAAAAATGACCGTGCACCTATGTGAGACCTAATGATGATAGAACTTTAAAATAAAATAAAGACTCTCTTTTTTTTTTAGGTGAAGTTAAACACGAGATGTTCAGAATAGTCAATGACTCAAATGCACGAAGTATTATAAAGAATTGATCACCACATTGCCAAAAGTGACGGAAAACGAGAAATGCACGACAATACGTCACGTAGCGATTTTGCGTGTGGCGCGAAGAGTGCGTTTGGCGCAGGACAGCAGCGTTAGGCGCATCCCCATGCGTCTAGCGTGCTGAGCCCACCCTCGTGTTCGTGACAGTTTAGACGATGTTCTGATAAATCTTGTATAATGTCAAGACGCGAAGACTGACGCACTAATTATAATAACAATTTAGGATATACTAAGTTGAAAACGCACTAATTGACACCAATTGGAGACACGAGCAGTTGTCAGAAGACCAATTTACATGGGACGAAAAGACTGCGTGTCATGCAACAGATGTGCGCGGCTCGCAGGCTTTGCGTCTGGCGCAGGAGTGTTGCGCCAGGCGCAACTTAATGCATTTGGCGCAATACTCTGCGGCATGCATATTGGTAATTTGACAAATGTTCGGGCGAAAACAACGACAGTTTTTAAACGCGAAGTGTATTAGTTTTAGGCGGAACACATATCAACATGTTAATAAAATATGATCAGGCAAAAAATGCAATCACACATAAATATTAAGTAACAAGGATGCAAAAGTTCTCAACCTAAAGTCCAGTTCTACATTCAACTATTGGTCAGGTTTAGGTTAAGGCTGAAAAGGGTCTATGACTAAGAGATTGATCCCACGCTTCGTACCCCTGCTTAAAGAGGTGGCCACGTGTAAGACGCACTCCAGTCTCAAGTCAGGAACAAGAGAACAATGCCATAGTTGGGTAGGTTTGCTTATGACTAAGATCCAACATTATCGCTCAGGAAGCTTTTTGGAAGGACAAAGCGCAAACCCCCCGGGGGTGACCTCACACATAGAACATGTGTTAATGAGGCAAGGTAGATTGTCCTTATGATGGCTAATAGCCATGCACATGCAAAGCAATATATTCTTTGAAGGCATAAAAATAAGAATGAATTGTATTTTTCAAGTTTCACCCACTCATTTAAAATAATTAATTTTTTTTAAAATCCTCCCCAGTGGAGTCGCCAAATTGTAGGCGTGGATTTTGAATTCCTTCAATGCCTACACGCGGTGTGAGCGCGTTTATTAGACTATCCCATTGTTAAGGTTTTATTAAAAATACGTTTTGAAGTCGCCAACAATTCTTTAGAGGAAGAATCATAAACCTAATTGGATATTAAAACGGAAGGGACATCTTAGGGACTTATCCAATGTAGATTTCCCCGTCATGACTCCATAGATGGTCAGGAACAAAAAAGTGAGTTCAGGGGTGAAGGTACAATATAGTCAGGAACTATATTGCCCATTACTGGCCTCTATTAAATATCAATTCACAGCAGACTTTATGCAATAGAACAATCAAATATTATCTTAAAGCACCCTAAAATAATTAATCTAGATGGGTTCAGGATACACACAAAAAGACTAATTACTTAGTGATCAGTTATTAGGCAATCATTTTTACAAGGTTCCTAGCAGGTTGTCCAAATTATCTAAATTAATTAGAATAATTCTTTAGGTCTTGTTTAGCATAAGAACATGTGGGTGATAAAAAGGCATGCAAGACAATCATAATAATATGAACGTTATATACAAAAAATATAAGAAAAGAGGTTAGAATTGATAAAAGAACCACAGTTATTAATTAAGAATCTACATCATGACAAAAAAAGGTTAGTAACTTCAATAAAATAAATATGATTATTCAAGAGCCCTCAGGATTATACCTATGCGGTTTAGATCGAAGAGCGTAGTGACCTTCAGTCGAAGCAATCTTGGAACCAGGAATATAGTAGAATCAGGAACAAGAATTAATGTGGAAGATTAAAAGTGTTTGGATGTTTTGTATTCGAAGTATGTTTCGGAGTGTTTGAGAGTATTTGCGTGCGTAAAAATAATAATTCCAAGCCGTCTTTGATTCGGGAAATCAGCCCATATTTATAGGCAAAACAAAGCGTGCGCTCCACGCAAGACCTGCGCCAGGCGCAGTCCTACGTGGCAGGCGCACGGACATGCGTCAGGCGCAGGTTGGCCTGCCTGACGTGGTCCATCCAATTAAAACATTGCACATGAAAACGCGTTTTTTAGGCGCAGGACTCTGTGTGAGTCACATGTCAACGTGTCAGGCGCTCAGTGGTGTGCCTGACGCGATATGGCCAATGAGCTGGATGCACGTGGCGCTGAGCGCAGTCGCCGCGTCTGGCGCAAATTCCGGAATATTCTAGAATATTCCTTTTTTATGCTACGCGTGCTTTCAAGATACCTTTTTTATCCCTGAAAATCCGGAGATCGAATTTTTCGTATTAAAAAATTTGGTTTATGGCTAAAGGATAATAGTAAAAGCTTTTAGGAAAATATTTATCAAAACAATATTTATCAAAACAATAAATATTAGGAAAATATTTATTAAAATAGTAAATATTCAATTGGGCTTTTAAAATGGATTTAAAAATATTTTATGGGTTGAACTTACAATTAATCACCATGAATGATTAATTGGGCTTTTATAATATTATTTCAAAAGACACATTGCCTGGTTATTCAGAGTGGTCCTCCATTAGGCCGTGCCAACTAAGACCGCGGTATATTTCATCTTTGGACCCTTCAATGGGGAGACACGATTATGTGTCTACAACCATGTTTCTGTTCTTTGTATTAGTGAGCTATATATAAATTTTATGCCCAGGCGTAGACTCTTTTGTGAGCAATACACTTCATTGCAAAGAGCTTAATTGAATTTATGTCTATGAGCTTTCCATCTTTTCACATGGTTACTAATCACTGCAGGTTTTGCACTGAGGTACTTGAGAGATGTATTTGACCTCACTAAGTTGCTAGCTGTCGAAGATTCAATTCGAGTTTTTGATTTAAGAGGGTACCCGCCATACCAACTCAACTTGTTGAAAATTTACTCTCCAAAGTTTCAGGGAAGTTTCATCTTTCTCCCTATACTGCTCTTATTTATTATGACATTGAGGACAATGTCGATTTTTAGTGTGGGGGGAATTTTGGAGTTATTTTGAACTGAATTATGAAGTTGAGTTCTTTTGCTGGATATTTGCTAGAGAAATATGTTGAATATAGGTGCCTTGATTGAAAAAAAAAAGGATTGTCATATTTATAGGGGGGGGCTGCCGAAATTTTTATTGAAATGTAGGCTAGCTGAGCTTGATTTATATATTTTCATTTCCATAGTAGTATTCATGTGCATTCATAAAAACAAAATAAAACAAAAAAAATAGTGCGTTTGTTTTCATTAGTTTTAGGATTTGTTTGCATTATTTAGGATTTCACCTCTTAATTTCCAAAGGAATGACTATTAGTAAGTTGATAAGAAACTCTAATCTAACTTGTTTTTGAAACTAATATGTTTTCGAAATAAAAGATTTTGGTAATGTCTGTATAATTGGAAAAGAATGGTTGCTCTTGAGAGATTCATAATATAATTGGAAAAATTATCTTGCTTCTCTTAAATAAGTTGGCTAGATAGACAGACCAAAACATGTGAGTTTTTGAGCCTATTAGACTGACACATTTGCATCAGTTTTATTTTCTTTCTTGTGTGATAGTTCCTCAATGAAGTATGGCTCTTGAACTTGACTTGGTATTCTTTGAAACTTTTGGGACAAATGCCCATGAAGAAATGATTTAGGCGTTTGTTTTTTCATATATTTGAGCTTCGGAGTTTTTTCTTCCATATAATATTATTCTTGTTTAGCCCTTTTGAGCCTTTGATTTCCTTATTTTTATGACTACCCGCATTACAAACTTATCGACTTGAACCCAAGTCTAGCTAGTTGGAGTAATTATTTTGATCAGTTGATTTGAATTTGTGTTGTGGTGTTGTCGTAAAAGGGTGAATAATAGAAAGTTTTGCATATGTTATATGAAAGTGAAAAAGAAAAAAAGGTGTGAAATTTTTTGAGAAGAAAAAGAAAGGTTGTGATTTTGCAGTGGCGAATGAAAATTGTTGGGGATGATAAGTATGATTGTGCTTGATTTTTATTGGTGAAAAAGTGTGTTACGTTGCTAGTTGGATGTTTTTATGGCCTTTGTACTTGTTGTTCATCGTTCTTAAATATCATTTACTCCACTAGTTGGCTTTTACCACCACATTTCCCCATATATATCCCTACCCTCAACCTTAGCCACGTTACAACCCTTTACAAGCCCTTTTGATCTTTATGCATCTTGTCACTCTTAAAGTGGAGAATTGAAACGGTAGTCAAGTTTAAAGAAAAATACTTCATTTAGAGTTGACTTGGTTACATGTTTGAGTGAATATTATTTAACCCTAAACACATGAGAGTACAGTGTTTAAATTTATACTTGTGAGGGTCTATCTATTGAACTTGATGTATTCACAAGGATGAACTCATGCTAGCTATTTTCGAGTTGCAAAGAAAATCATTTGTCCATGAAGTATTATGAGTTTTGATAGTATGACACTTTTAACGCCAAGAGTATAGCATTCCTACTAACGTTTTCTCAATGTTGTTGTGACTAGCTTAAAATGTTTTAGTTTCTTGTCTTACACTTGTCTAATTTAGTTATTTCCAATAAAGGAATTTGAGGTGGTGAATTAGATCTTGCATAGTGGGTAGGTTGCATTTAGTTTACTTTTAGTGGTATTTTGATCGAGGACGACCACAAGCTAAGTGTGGGGTAATTTGATAAGTGCCTATATATACATATTTTTGCCCTCTAATATACTATATTTAGTGTCCTCCGTAATGTTAATTGACTCAAATATTATACTTTTAGGATATTTCGATTTAATCACTTGATAATTATTTTTAGTGTTTAAAAGATGAATTCATGTCTATATTAATTATTTAGTGATAACCTATTTAACTAAGAGTTTGGAAAGATGCACTAAATTCGAGTATTACTAATTATGCAGGGCTGAAATGTGGGTTTGAATGGTTTTCATAGGTTATCTAGTAATTGGGTTTCTATGATAATTTGTTAGTTTGGCCTATACAGGTACATTATGATTTAGAGTCAAAGAAATGAAAATTAGCCTTGGCAATTTTATGGGTTAAACCGATTTGATTAAACAATGCAGCAAGAAGAAAAGGAAAATTGGCTTTCCTTGACTGCAAACTCACGCCCACCAGGAGACAAATAAATGGGCCAAGCCCCAATGGTGTCACCAAAGACACGCATCAAATGATGTAGCAAAGATCAAGTAAGAGAATAAAGAAAAAGATAAGAAATTCCTTTTTGGGCTAAAAGGCAACAAGCAGCACACGAGTAGAAAATGGGCTAAACCCATTCACAAAATCACGCATCATTAAGTAAAGGAAAACCTATTGTTATTGGCTGGGGGATATATAACACGCAACACTGCAATACGACAAGTGGAGGGCGCATAACAGGAGAAATAGGAGGCAGCAGTACAGAGGATGGCAAAGATGTAGACCGAAATTCATCCACAATGAGTTTTCTCTACTCTTTTCTATCTCTTTTCTTTGTTTTCATGTCTAATTTAGAGTAGTTTAAACTAGTAGGAACATGTAATTGAATCTTGTTATGAGTTTATGAGATTATGAATTCTGTTTGTTCAATTGATTAGTTTGATTGGGTATTCAGACGAAATTAGTTATTTGAGTTTATAACTTATGAATGTTAATTTTAGATTGATCACCTAGGGTTTTATTCATGGTTATTTGCTTGGATTAACAGTAATATTATTAGGTTGAAGCTTTCTTGTCTGATATGATTGCTGGAATTTTGTGTGATGTTATTTTTAATTTAGTTGCAGCTTTCTGGCTTGATTAAAGTTAACTGATTGGTGTTCTTAAAGTGATCAAGTTTGTTAATTTAATACATGCTTTCATTGTTAATTTGATAATATTGATTAGGACTGAACTTGCATGCGTTCACGGGGTTTAGTTAGTATGAATGATAAAGCAACTAATTTTCTTCCGTTCAAGGGATTATTTGTTAACCAATCTATCTATCAACTAGTTTTATGATTCAATGATTAAACCCTGTCTTAAGAGGAAATTACGTGTCTCCTATTAGCTTCTTCATTATCTTTAAAAAACCAATTTTATTTCTTATGGTTTATATTATAATTTTAGTTTAATAGTTTTAGTATAGTTTTGATATTTAAAAACCCCCCAATTTATAAAATAGTAGTTATATATATAATTAAATAGTTAGTTAAAGATAATAACGCAGTCTATGTGGGTTCGACCCTTACTTTCCCTATCTATTTGTTAGAGTTAGTGAGTGATTTATAAATTTAATTTTGTTGCGGAAACGACACGCATCAGCATGCTTATGTGAAAATTACGTGTGCTTGGTAGTTTATCGATCCATACACGTGCGCTCTTTTTAACCATTTTCTTATTTGGTATGATACCTCTGTCTATTGGCAAGGGTCGGAATTTTAGAATGACCAATTAATGAATTAAGGGCGTAAAACCTGCATCCGCGAGCTATTGCGACCGGCTCTGTCAGGAGCGTCCACCCTCGATGGACACTATGGAAATGACTCGAGGCCACTTTAACATAATCTCTCCTTAAACGAATCACCTTTTAGTTGACTTTTAGGACACAAGAATCAATGCACAAATGTCCTTTATTTATTTCAGCTATTGAATAATGTGAAATTTTTAAAAAAATTCCTCAGTTCGTTTTCAGTCGGTTAATATTTCAGTAATTATTAATTGTAGCTGAATTGCTGCCGACATGATTATTGAAATATTACGAGTATTCTTGTTTATTTATCACAAGTGTCATGTAAAAAAATGTGTGCTCACCCATTTTAAAAAAAAAAACTCACATTTACTTCATAATTCTTTTACCAAAAACAAAATTGATTTTTTAAAGAAAAAATTTTGTTTTGAAAATACGATCCCAAAACAAGAAAAAAAAAATGAAAAATGAAAAGAGTCGTAATCACGAGTTTGAAAAGTCTCATGTTTAGGAATTTGAATGTGATTAAAACATATAGTCTAAACACGAGAAGTCTAGTCTAAACGAAATTGACTTAAAAAAAAATTGTGTCTAATCAAAAGGGATAATCATTTTCGAAAAAAAAGAAAGGAAAATTCTTCCATTTCCTGCTAAAAACATATATAAAAATAAGTCATTGACTAACATTGTTAGTTTGTACATTTCAGGTATTTTAAATTAATGTAATCCTAAGACGTGGAACAGAGGTATTCAAACAAGAGAATACATGGCCTGGCGCCTAGCAAACTGTGTTTGGAAAAAGGGTGAGAAGAACCCGAGTACTTCACATAAGTCTAATCCTAAAAGGTGGAACAGACGTCTTCAGACAGGAGAACACATGGCCTGGCGCCCAGCAAACTGAATTCTGAAAAAAGAAAAAATTTGAGAAGTACCTGAATCATTTAATTGCGTTTATATTGTACTTGGTAGGTAGAGCTACGTGCGGCTTGATCCCCTAAAAAAAACAAACAATTTTTTTTCTTTTGCATCTATATATCTTAGTACTATGTAATGTACTAAAAGGGGTACGTAGGCAACTCATTTTCTGAGTGCAACTGCAAAAAAATAAACAAGAAAAAAATTATGTAAAATTTCATTTTTAATATATTAGAACTACGTTGGGCCTGATTCTCCATTCAAAAAACAAATCATCACAAGAAAAATTTCTTCCCCAAATCTAAGTCCACCTATGGAGATACGTAGGCAACCTTCGGGTGTGGCCCCTTTTGCATTTGATATTTTGTTTTATGGTTTCAGCGCTTAAAAGCAATCAATACATGCAAATCACCAAGAAGAACGATGTCTGAGGCATTATAATTTGTCAAAATGAGGACACATGCCTCGTTATCCCTCTTTTCTCTTATTTTTGTAGCAGTAGGAAATGGAAGGATATCATCAAATTGATTTTGAAAAAAATAACAACGGAAATAAAGGTCCAAGTCTAAAAAGAAAAAAAATAACAAGTCAAAGAAATCTAATGAAAAATCCGAAACAAATGATAAAGTCGAGGTTTCGCACCTTTTAATAAATGATAACAGAAATTGGGGTTAAAAGAAAAAATATTTTTCAAATATATAATTTCTTTCATTCCCTGCAAAAAAAAAAAGATAAAGAAAAAAAAGAAGAAACAAAGTCTGAACAAATTTTTGTGCTAACTTTTCATTTCATTTTACAGGAACTCTGACTGGGCCCACTCAGGATCTAGGCTGATTCGCCGAAGTTCTGACCATAGTGAACGTTCTCTGTCAGTAATATTGTCATCCATGTCTACACCAGCTGTATTCTCTGCTACGCGTCTCAGCAACATGTCTGAAATTCCGAACAACGAGCACCAACAGAACTCTACCCCTCCATCTGATCCAATGACTGAGCTCCGAGGACTTGTCCAGGCCATGCTTAACTGACAGGATAATATTGAGCAAACTGTGTTGGGCATAATGCGCCAAAGCGCCCAGATGCCTCATCCTCCTGCCCCGGAGTCAGAAGTAGCTTCACCTTTTCACCTTGAGCCTATGAACAATGAGAGAGAAATTCCCACTAAGCTCGAGGAAGAAGAGTCAAGCTCAAGGAAGTCTTAAAAGGAAAGACCAAGCCTGAACCATGGATGGACATTCATGGGCTAACACTTCTCCCGAACGCAAGATTACCCCATAATTTCAAGATGCCTAATCTGACAAAGTTTGATGGGACCGGTAGCCCCACCAATTTCCTGAAGATGTATGTGGGCCAATGAGTCACTGGGGAGTGGAAGAATATTTTATGGCTCAACTCTTTCAACAGTATTTAGATGGTGGTGCAGCACATTGGTTCCTCAACCTTGAAAACACAAAGAAATCCACTTGGGCTGACATAGTCAGAGAGTTCTCAAACCAGTACAAATATAATGAAGAAATTGATGTTACTAGGAGGGATTTGGAGACCACTTCCCAAAACCTTAATGAGACATTTTCTTCATTCATCACTCGGTGGAGAAATAAAGCCTCCAAAATGATGAATAGGCCTAATGAGGAGGAACAGCTGCAAATGGTTGTGAAGAACCTTCTTCCTGTCTATCAGAAGCATATGGCATACCAATATTTCCTAACCTTCAAAGCTTTGATTGCTACGGTAACTCTAGTTGAGGACGCTGTGAAAAGGGGGGACATCAAGAAAGATGAACCTACTGGCGGCACTACTTATAATGTAAAGTTTGGAAATAACAAAAGAACTCCAAACAATGATTCAGCAGCTCCTAAGACCACTAATGCGATCCATGCCATTGGCGCATCTTCTGCATTCCAGTTGCGACCACAAAGGAACTGTACTCCTTTGAACATGACTTATTCCCAGGCTCTCTCCAAGCTAAAAAAGGCCAATCTCATTCAACCATTGAATCCATGTCCACCTCCTAAAAATCCTTACCCTGGTTATGACCCGAACCAAAACTGTGAATATCACCAAAGCCCGGGGCATCATAATGAAAACTGCACGGCTCTAAAGCATGAGATTCAAAATCTTGTGGATGATGGAAAGCTCTCCTTAGGATCTACTTCCACTAAACCAAACGATTCTCAACCCAACATCAAAAACCCCCCTTCCGAATCATAAACCCTCATTTGCAATTAATGCAATCTCTTCTGTGTCAGATGGATGCGATCCAATCCGATTAATCCACAAGACAGTTTCTCAAATGTTTGAAATGCCAATAGCCGCAGGTTACAAGTGTATGGTCTATGACTATTCCACTCAAGAAAAAGTCAAATTGATCCCTTGTAAAGACCCTAGTTTTACTCTCAACAAGGATCAATTCTCTGACATGTGTGGAACCTTGGATTATGATGGTGCCTTCTTCATTTTGTACTCTGATGCTGATGAAGATGCCTCTTCGGTCTTGACAATTGTAGAGAAAAACACTAGAGGACATCCCACCACTCCAAGTACATACCGGTCCCCCATCTGCCTCGACGATCTTAGTGATGAGGAATACATGGATATATCTCATTTAACTAGAGCAGGTCAGTAATAGCCTGACTTATTAAGCTAAGATTAGAATCGATAATCCACGATTATTGGGCTAATGATGATGAATTAAGCTGTAACCGTTACATTTTGAAATCTAAGAATTGAAATGACTGTTATGTGAATTTTGTTGCCAATGTGGATATTATGTGTTATTAGCTAACTAATAACATGAGCTATGTGATAATTGAGTAATTCATGAATTATGTTAAGAACGTTGAGTATCGTCTCAGAGTTATGGGATTTGTAGTAGTTATTGATATCGTTTTGTTATTCGGGGAAGTGAGATTAAGGATTAATTAAGTCAAGATACTTCTATTAAGGTATATAATATACTTTGGAGAAATTTAGTTAAGAATAATTAAGGATTAGGAAGTAATTGAGAAGAGAATCCAAGTTAAAAGCCTTGGAAATTATGGTTAATTCATAAGCAAGGGAAATGACGATTCTACCCCTAATATTAAACCAAAAATTATAATTTTGCCCTTACCTATTCACCATATATATGAGACCAAGGTCCTCATTCATTTTCACCATAATCATTTCACAAGAAACACAACAAAAACACATCTTTTCTCTCCTCCTTTCTCACGCCATTTCTGGCGAGCAGTAGAGCTGCTGTTGGCAGCTTACTCCTCTTGGCTCCTAGCTCTGATTCTTGCATGCAATCACTTCCCTAGGTCTATCAAGTTGTTCTCCTTACTGGGCAAGCGTTACTTTTGAGGTTCCATTGCCGTAGCATCAAGAAAAACCAAGGAAGGTGAGTTGTGGCTGAATTTCAGCATTATCGAGGTGTATTAGGTTGAAACTTGATTTCTTTGGGTTAATTGCTAACTTTTAAGTGATGAATGTTTTCTCTAAGGTCCTAAGGAGTTGCTGGAGAAGTTATAAGAGTGGTTAAGTAAGATTGGACTCCTAAGCATCGAGTTAAGGTACACAAGAACCACCCTTCGAATCCTTACTTTCTAGTTTGTTTGAATAACACTCGTTTTATGGAAATTGTGGGAGCTTCGAATGTGTATTTTGTTGGTAACCTACTGATTTGTTAATGAATTATAAGTAGTTGATTTCAATGTGTTGCATGTGAATTTTGCTAATGATTTCCGAAATATAAATCGTTGCATGTCAAGTTCCTCTAAATCCGATCAAACCGTGCTTCTACTTTGATTGTACCTTTGATTAAATGCCTTAAATGTTGCTGTCCTTTCATAGTATACTTCTGGAAATTTCATATCTTGATTGTTCATAAACCTTTGTTTCGTATTTTTCCACTTATGACAAGTACAACCTTCGTTTGAGAAGAAAACAACACTTAAAACTCGACTTTTCGCTTAATTGCTTTCCGAGCTAGTAAACCCTTGTTCTTTTGGTTCTTTAAATGCTTTTGAATGATGAACACCTACTGTCCTATTCATATATTAAGTGGTAAACCAAAACTTTGGCTAAACACAAGAGTTACAAGTGATCTTTGCATAAAAACCACTGTTCTTTAACACCAAATCGAGAACCATAGACATTAACATATGTTTTACTTGTGTGAGATAATATTTCCATATATGAAGAGCCCTTCTATAAACCTTTTATATACTGCCATGTCTTGATATTACAACCTTTAACCACCTCAACTAATCACAACATTCTTTCGAAACCTGATTGTTAAGTCACCTTTCCAAAAACAGTGGAACTTGACATAGGAAGCTTGTTTTACGAAACTTGTTTTGATAAGTTAAGATGATTATTAAAGTTGCTTCCATCAAGTATTTGAGACTAAATTTTTTGTATATTTGAGTATAAGTTTCTTGAGTATTAAAAGTCTAGTTTTAGAAGGGAAGTAGCTGCGTAAGCAGTGATGAACAACACTCACAGAGCGGGTTTGCTCTTTAAGTATTTAGAGCGGGTATTGCTCCGGAGCGGGTATTGCTCCGGAGCGGGTATTGCTCCGGAGCGGGTATTGCTCCGTTATGTTGGGTCATGACCTAGAAAGACTTGCAAGCATAAAATAAGAAAGGTTGGGAGACGTCCCTCAAAAGTTTGGAGATTTGGCTTTGCCCTCCATTCGTGTTCCTTCCCAGAGTTAGAAATATTTTAATTTATGCATAAAAATGTTTAAGTAATTGTTGAAAGGAGTATAAATGTTGCTCATGGAAAGTCACTCGATATGTTCATGATGTTGTTATTATTTCTACATATATTATTGAAAGGGAGAAAGTAACTTTGTAATTAAGCGAATAAAAGTGTTTGAGACAACAGTTATGTTATTACTTCGAAATAAAGTCTATTTTCAGCCACCTTACTATTTTGCAACTGGTGGGACTTGTGTACCAGCGTAAGCTGACATTTTTGTTCTCTTGAACCTGTCCTGGTGGGGGCAGATTCAACTATTTTGCAAGACTAAACTGAAGGTTAAAGATTAGCTTAGTCTGGAATGTTCGTGTTATGTGAACAACCGCTGCGTTGTGTTTCTGTATAATATCACTATGTTATGTAACTTATATTTTGAACTCGATTATCTAAATACTTAGACTATGATGTAATAATTAAATAATTTAGGTTGTTTTCATAATATGCTTAGATACTTCCAGATTTCCTAACCTCCCAAGGGCAGGGTGGTTTAGAAATCTGCACTAACATCATCTCTAATTAGTAGCTTAGCTCTTTAATTAATTATAGTTATTCTTCATTAAGCTGCTATTTAGGGAGGACTGTTACACTTGGTATCAGAGCTAACGTTTCCAAAACTCTAAAATTAAGTATTTTGGATTTCAAAAATAATGAGTAACGATATATATATAATTATTGGAATATTTTTGAAAAAAATAAAAAAAAATGAATGACAACATCTAGAGATGATGTGAATATGCGAGGATGTGAATGTGTGTTTATGTGTATAGAGTATGTTTGTGATAACTGTATAAACATTAGAAATTCTGTGTAGATGACTTCAAGTAGATCAAGTGAAGATAAAATTTCTCCTACTCTCATGCACACTAAGCAAGTATAATGGAAGTAGGGGTCGTATCCACAGGGAAACAGGGACGAGTTTAATACTTAGCGGGATTCAATACTTAGATTAAGCTAAGGGCCGAGAAACCTAATAACAAGGGGGTTTCAAATAGATTATAAATAAACTACAACTAACTAGCATATAAACAAAATGAGAAATCAATATGGGAAGATCTTGAATCCGATTAACATCCACTTCAATTCATTATCGATCATTGAACCTCAACTCTAATTATTTTCATGATTATCTATTGTCGAGAATTAATCTCGCATTCTCCTTATTCTTAGTTGAATAGCACGATCAGCATGACTATAAAACCCTAACTAAAGGATAACCTAGTCCGATAGCGTCTAAGTTCAATCCAATAGCAGCAATAAACACAGAGAACCAACAGACCTGCTAACGTCATACAAGCGATAAACATTCAACAGTTGATTCAATTTCCCCAAGAAATAACCAAGACGATCAGCATCTAAGTTACTCCCTAGTTTGCTACCAATTGATAAAAGAATAAAAAAATCCGATTCTATTCTTAAACCTAGCATTAGATTAATTACACAATCAAACTAGTAACGTTCCTAGCATAATTATGCAATAATCATAGAAAACAATCATAGAAATTAAACCATAATCAAAGAAACTAAATAGAGAGGAAAGATCTCACAATAATGCTTGAAGCTTCATGATAATCTCGTTCAAGAACAGTTCAAGCTACAATCGGCATAGCATAAGCCAATCCCATAAGTGAAATCTCCTAAAACTAAACTAGAAAATGAAAACTAAAAAGAGAAGACAACAAGAGAGGAGTGGAGTTTTGGAAACTCCCTCTCCTTGTGGCTGCTGCCCCTTAGGTCCAAAAATAGAGTTTAGTATTTATACTAAAGCTCAAAAATCAGCCGACAATTACACCGACCTAGGGGTCGTGAGGTGCGGCACAGGTCGCGAGGTGCGAAGAGTACTCTGCCTTCCGCAAACTTGGCTGGGCAAAGGAAGTCGCGAGGTGCGAAGGATCTCGCGAGTTGCGAGCAAGCAGGTCGCGAGGTGCGACCTAGCTCGCGAGGTGCGAGCTACTGTGCGACGATGCGAGAGAGCTGGGCGAGCATGCGCGAGAGCTGGGCGTCGATGCTTCGAGCGCGCACGCGAGAGCTGGGCGATGATGCCGAGCTTACGGTGCACGAGAGCTTGGTGCGGCTGTGATGGGCTAGATGCTGGCTGCTCGGTAGGCTTGGTGCTATGCTCGGCTACGGCTTGCGGCGATGCTTGATTGGAACATGTGGCGACGCTTGGCAAGTATAACGATGTTGAGTCGTTCCAAACACTAATGCTTCTAGGAGCTCGGAACTTACAACTTCAACTATAATTAATATACAAAATTCCGAACATCCGCTAAGAGCTAAACAAAACGCAAACGTTAACAATTATGATCAAGACCCTTAGCAAAAAGCATCCAAAATATAATATAAACACCGTATAACTTGAGCGTGTCAGAGAGCGTGAATGAAAATGTACCCTATTTGAAGGAACCCGACACCTATGCCCCGGTAGGGAAATGGTGGGATGATGTAATCGATCATGTCAATGAAGTGTTAGGGCATATTCAAGAATGGAATGAGGTTATGGGTCCTGCTAGTAACAACCATTATCGGCGGACAGGAATCCAAGCATATGCTATTATAAAGACATTACCGTCCTGCGAGCCGTGGGCTAGCTTTCGTAGAGTCTATTAGAGTCTGTTAAAACTGTATGTGGCTACAGGAGCAATTCAAGGGTATGGTGTGACCATGGAAAATATAGATAAAAGTCTTATAAGATGGGAAGGCACAGTAGAAGAGGTTAGGCATGAAATGGATATCACTCTTGCACGCCAAAATCAGGGGCAGATTTACCCAAATGACCCTCACTGGAGGGAAATGTATGAGCGAATAGCCCATAGGGAGGAGGAACGGGTGGCCAGGATGTATGGAGGTTGGTATGAGTCATCTAGTGGAACTAAGAGTCGTTCTAGTTCGAGAACCCCAACAGTATCAAGTTCAAGTACTACTTACACGACCCAATCAAGTACTACTTATGGATCCGAGGAAGAATGTAAGACTTGTGACCCTGATTACGTTCCCGAGACCCCGCAAATTAGTAGTGATGATAGTGGCTACTATTATGACCCGTGCTGGTTGGATTAAGCGGGGAGTGAAGCCAAGGAGTGGGAATAAGCAGATGGAAACTGGTCATCATATGTTTTTCTTTATGTAATGTTAAGTCTCTGTATAATAAGAACCAGTATGTTTGAGTGAATTATGTAAAATAAATAATGAGACCAGTTGCTAATAAGGACTAGCATGTTGTATGAAGCATGTAAGATAAATAATAAGAGAAGTTGTTACGTTATTATGGAATATATGCATGAAATATGAGTACAATGGTATGCTTGTGAAATAGAGATATGTATGAAATAAGTATGGGAAGTTGAATTAAATGTATTAAGTGCAATTATGAAGAGAAGTATGTGTGGAATTCCAACTAAACATTGCAATTGAATATGTAGGGAAATGGCAAGCAAAGGAGGCACATCTCAATCGATGGATGCTGAGAATATCAAAGATAAGTAGTTACAGGAAATGAAGGAAATGAATGCTCGACTGTTAGAAATACTTGAAAAACATAATCAAAACAAGAATGATGATGAGGGGAAATTTTATAAGCACTTAGCAGCTCATAAGCCACGCACTTATGACGGTGAAGCTGATCCCGTCGAATTTGAGGACTGGATTATACATGAGTAAGTTGCTTGGCGTGGTCAGTTGCCCTGAGACCATGAAGGTTAAAATGACTACCTTCTATCTGGAAGGACCAGCTGATATATGGTGGAACACCACCAAGGGAGTAACTCAATAGCCAGAGTTTACTTGGGCGGAGTTTGTTAAGAAGATGAAGGATAAGTTCTTTCCTCCGGCCTTGCGGAGAATGAAGGAGAACGAGTTCTTATTCTTGAAGCAGGCTAAGATGTCAGTGTTGGAGTACGCAACAAAGTTTCTAGAACTGTCCCGATTACGCCAGATGTTGTGGGCAATGAAACAGTGAAGATGATGCGGTTCTTTGAAGGCATGAATCTGAAGTACCAGAAGCGAATAGAACTATATGATCGTGCTCTAGAACAAGAGCGAATAGAAATGAAGGATGAGGAGTTTAGGAAGAAAAGGAATGGAGGAAAATTTAAGGAGGGAGGATTCAAGAAACCAAGAACAGAGGTGGCAGCCCCATTTCAGTTCAAAGGGCAAGTTGGGAACAGTAAGGGTGGAAGAACAGAGTGGAAGTGCAATCGTTGCGGAAGGAATCATTATGGCAAGAATTTTTTAGGGCAGATGGTGTGTTTTAAGTGCAAGAATGTTGGACACCGAATTAGTGAGTGTCCCTCATGGAAAGAAATGGGAAGGCCGGGAGGAAAAAATAAGCCGGGGAATATGTTGTTGTTGACCGCTGGAGAAGGAAGCTCGAGTCAAGGTAGGACCGGAAAGGGAGTTTAGCCTGTCGGTCAGGGGAAAGCACCAGGGAAGCTGTTCGCTGTTAAGACAGAAGTGAAAGAGGTACCGGAGCTGCATGAGATACCATGTAATGTGATTTCAGGGAAATTTCCTGTATGTAACTCGGTGGCCAATGTGTTATTTGATTATGGAGCTTCGCATTCATTTATTTCAAATACGTTTGTTGGCAACCTGGTATATAAACCCTGTGTTCAACCTCTAAATATGACTATCTGTATGCCTAATGGGGAGTCGACTGGTTGTAAATGGATATTTAGAGATTGTGAAATTAAGATAGCAGGGTCTGAACTACGGGTAGATTTGATACCCTTTGACTTGGAATATTATGATGTGATTTTGGGAATGAATTGGTTGAGTAGGAATAGGGCGGTGATAGAATGTTACGCTAGAGCCGTTAGGTTGAGGTCCCCAGGTGGAGATAATATTTTATATCGAGAGGAGATTGCGAGCCCGGAAAAGGAAGGTAATGTGATAATTGAGATTGATACAGAAGTAGTACCTGAGGGTGTTGGTTATGTGAATCAGATGGCAGGGGGTCAAAAGGAAGGAAGCAAGATTGAAGGGATTCCGGTGGTGAGAGAATTTCCGGATGTATTTCCAGAAGACTTACCGGGATTGCCGATTTGGTGCCAGGGGCTACGCTGATATCCAGAGCTTCTTATAGAATGGCTCCGGCAGAAATGGCAGAGTTGAAAAAGCAATTAGAAGAGTTGTTGCAAAAAGGTTATATCCAACCTAGTGTATCTCCATGGGGTGCACCGGTGTTGTTTGTGAAGAAAAAGGATGGTACGATGAGATTGTGTATAGATTATCGGGAAATCAATAAAATCACAATCAGGAATAGATATCCGTTACCCCGAATAGATGATTTGTTCGATTAGTTAAAGGGGGCAGGGGTATTTTCAATGATATATTTAAGATCTTAGTATCACCAGATGCGCATAGTTGAAGAAGACATTCCGAAGACGGCGTTCAGAACAAGATATGGTCATTATGAGTTTGTGGTGATGCCGTTTGGGCTCACCAATGCACCATCAGCATTTATGGATTTAATGCAGAGATACTTTAAGCCTATGCTTGATCGGTTAGTGGTAATCTTTATAGACGACATATTGATGTACTCCAAAGATCGCAAAGAGCATGAAGAACATTTAAGAGAGGTGTTAGGAATATTACGAAGAGAGAAACTCTACGCAAAGTTAAGTGTGAATTCTGGTTGGACAAAGTAATGTTCCTAGGGCATGTTGTAACCAAGGAGGGTATAGCAGTGGATCCTGAGAAGATAAAAGCGGTAAAAGAATGGCCTGCACCCACCAATGTTGGGGAAGTTAGGAGTGTCCTTGGGCTTGCTGGTTATTATAGGAGGTTCGTGGAGAATTTCTCGCGGATAGCTCTGTCAATTACGAATTTAATCAAGAAGAGTACAAAATTTCAGTGGACGGAGAAATGCGAGAAGGCCTTTCAGGAATTAAAGAAAAGATTAACTAGCGCTCCAGTCTTAGCTCTACCTTCGGGAACAAAATGGTTTGAGGTCTACAGCGATGCCTCCCAGGAAGGGTTAGGGTGTGTCCTAATGCAGAACCAGCGAGTTATAGCCTACGCTTCAAGGCAACTGAAACCACATGAGAAAAACTACCCTGTGCATGATCTAGAGTTGGCAGCAGTCATCTTTGCATTGAAATTGTGGAGACATTATCTGTACGGAGTCGCTTGCAAGGTTTACACTGATCACAAAAGCCTTAAATACATCTTCACCCAGAAGGAAATGAACATGAGGCAACGGAGATGGTTGGAATTACTTAAGGATTATGATATATATATTCAATATCATCTGGGGAAAGCAAATAAAGTAACGGATGCTCTGAGTAGAAGACCTCGTCGGGAGATAAATTCGCTGATATCTGTACCAGAAGAGCTATATAAAGAGCCGGTGCAGTTGGATTTACGAGTGATTGCAAAAGACAGATTACAAGGAGTTGAAGTCGAAGATAGAAAGGAATGAGACCAAGGACTTCCAATTATATGCGGATGGGAGTGTTCGGATAAATGGAAGATGGTGTATTCCTAATGACAAGGAATTAAGGAATAAGATTTTGAAAGAGGCGCATAGCAGTGCTTATTCAATTCATCCAGGTAGATATAAGATGATTCAGGATGTAAAGAAATATTTCTGGTGGATAGGGGTAAAGCGAGACATCTCGCAATTTGTGGCAAGATGCTTGATTTGTCAAAAAGTAAAATTTGAGCGGAAAAAGATGTCCGGATTGCTGCAGCCATTGCCAGTACCAGAATGGAAATGGGATTCGATCTCTATGGATTTTGTAACAGGATTACTTAGATCAAGGAGGGGAAATGACTCTATATGGGGTTGTGGTTGACAGACTGACAAAGACGACCCGATTTATTTCCATGGGAGTAACTTGGAGCAAGAAACAGTTAGCTGATGCATATATCAAGGAAATTGTTCGATTGCACGGAGTTCCAACCACTATTATCTCTGACCGAGATACTCGATTTCTGTCACATTTTTGGGAAAAATTTCAGGAAGCTTTGGGGTCGACTCAGCAACGAATGGACAAACCGAGCGAATAATCCAGATACTAGAAGACATGATACGAGCTTGCGTATTGGAATTTAAGGGCTCTTGGGAGGATAAATTGGCATTAATAGAATTTTCCTATAATAACAGTCATCAATCTAGCATCGGTATCGCTCCATACGAGGCTTTGTACGGGCGTAGATGTCGAACACCTATTTGTTGGGATGATGTCAGCCCTGGTATACCAGTCGAACCTGAGTTAATACAAGATACAATGGAGCAAGTTCAAGTAATTCAGGAGAAAATGAGAGTCGCGCAAGATCGACAAAAGAAGTATGCTGACTTACGAAGGATTAAGCTGGAATTTGAAGAGGGAGATAAGGTGTTTCTTCGTGTTTTACCTACCAAGGGAGTGAAAAGGTTTGGACTGCGAGGGAAATTGAGTCCTAAGTTTATAGGACCATTTGAAGTTTTACGAAGAATTGGTGAAGTTGCATATGAACTAGCCTTGCCGGTGGAATTGTCCAAATTTCACAACGTCTTCCACGTCTCTCAACTACGGAAATATACACATGATCCTTTGCATGTGTTATCGTATGAGCCATTACAGATAGATGAGTCGTTATGTTATGAGGAGAGATCTATAAGGATCTTGGAGAGACGGGAAAAAGTGTTACGGAACCAGACAATACCTTTGGTTAAATTACTCTGGACCAATCATGGAACGGAAGAAGCAACTTGGGAAAAAGAAGTGGATATGCGAGAACGATACCCCTAATTATTCCAAGGTATGTTATAAGTTTCGGGACGAAACTTCTTTAAGGGTGGTAGAGTGTAATAGCCTGACTTATTAAGCTAAGATTAGAATCGATAATCCACGATTATTGGGCTAATGATGATGAATTAAAATGTAACCGTTACGTTTTAAAATCTAAGAATTGAAATGACTGTTATGTGAACTTTGTTGGCAATGTGGATATTATGTGTTATTAGCTAACTAATAACATGAGCTATGTGATAATTGAGTAATTCATGAATTATATTAAGAACGTTGAGTATCATCTCAGAGTTATGGGATTTGTAGTAGTTATTGATATCGTCTTGTTATTCGGGGAAGTGAGATTAAGGATTAATTAAGTCAAGTTACTTCCATTAAGGTATATAATATACTTTGGAGAAATTTAGTTAAGAATAATTAAGGATTAGAAAATAATTGAGAAGAGAATCCAAGTTAAAAGCCTTGGAAATTCTGGTTATTTCATAAGCAAGGAAATTGACGATTCTACCCCTAATACTAAACCGAAAATTACGATTTTTCCCTTACCCATTTTCCATATATATGAGACCAAGGTCCTCATTCATTTTTATCAGAATCATTTCACAAGAAACACAACAAAAACACATCTTTTCTCATGCCATTTCTGGCGAGCAGCAGAGCTGCTGTTGGCAGCTTGCTCCTCTTGGCTCCTAGCTCTGATTCTTGCATGCAATCACTTCCCTAGGTCTATCAAGTTGTTCTCCTCATTGAATGTGGTCCCGTGGCAAGGAAGGTGGAATTCATGGTCATTGACATTCAAGCGTGTTTCAACCTCTTATTAGGAAGACCATGGCTGCATGAAAATAGAGCAGTAGCCTGTACTCTACATCAGAAGGTAAAGCTTCTCACTGATCAGGGTGCTGTGACTATTTCCGGTAACACTAGAAAATCGATATTGTATCTGAACGAAGTAGAGGGCACTAGGTTGGATGGTATACTATCCACTGCATTCTAGTAGCACCTGAAAATTCATGGATGAATGAGGTCCCAACAGCCACACCAGATGTAAGTGCTGAAGAAATAGAACCAGAATATAATGAGGATGACGAGGAAGAAATAGGAGTTCCAAGCATCGGCACTCATGATACGTCAGTTGAAGCACATGAGGAATCATGTGTCGGCAATCCTCAAGATGATGATAATGACTCAAAGAAGAGATCTAGGACTGATGATTTTGACCTGGACTTTAATGTAGTAGGTCCTATCCGAGAAGTTCACACTGAATCACTGATTCTCTATCCAGGATATCAACACGAGGATCATTATCGTGAATTGCCACAGTTCCGAAAATTTGACTGGAACGGTGATCCAGTGGTCCACTTAGTTGGTTTTGTGAATGCCTTGCACCCATGGAGCATACCAGAGGAAGATTTCCCCATGCTGTTTGACAATAGTTTAGACGGACCAGCTTTGGACTGGTACTACTCTTTGGATTATGTGGATAGAGCTAGTTGGGAAAATGCTAGCCAAGCCTTCGTTAATTGGGCTCTCGAGCATAAACAGACTGATGTCAAGAAGCTGAAGCTAGTCACTTTGCGTCAGAGCGCCATAGAAACTTTCTCGCACTTTTGTTCGAGATTTACTCATATCCGCACACAGCTTCGTTTCCTTATTACTGATCGTGAATTCATGCTCATATTGCTGCGGAACCTGAACGATTTATATTATCGTCGCATGGTTACTATCAAGTACACCTCCCTCAGCCACATGGAACAATATGGCTTTGACATCGATGCTCTAAAATTGCAAGAAAAACGACCTCGGGAAGATCTTAAAACTCCCAACACAAATCCAAGGGTATATGCTAAGATAGATGAACCATTCAGTATGGTGTATGATCGTCTTTGGAGCCAAGGTATAATCCAAGCCTCAGCATATGTGCACTGTTTACCCCTTCCCGGAACAGACATGAGCAAACTCTGCGCTTATTGTCGCCAATTTGGACATGAAAGTGATCGATGCCATGATCTTTACTACGAAGTTCAAAACCTGGTTGATCGAGGCATCATTAGTCCAACCCTTAAGGAAGTGCCCGCAAGGAAAGTGTCGGCACGCCCTCAACCGCAATCCCAAATTGATATCTTTCGCAAATTAGTCGAGCAAAGTCGGATACATCCACTTCCTAGACACCCATGGGCAAGTCCTGTAGGGTCAGATCTCCACAAGTATTGCCATTATCACCAATTTCATGGTCACGACACAAACCAATGTCATGCTCTTAGCTATCGCATCAACCAAATCACCCTACCGCAAAGCTACTTGATCATCTCACAGAAGGGGAAAAATCTTCGGTAAAAGTCTTGTAGGGGGTTAGCCCATTAAAAAAAATTTTAAAAAAAGGAAAAAAATCTTTCAGCTCTTTAGTATCAGAGAACTACGTGCAGCATAAATCCCCATTATCACGTACACTTGCACTGTGAGATCACTCCACCTATGTAACACCTGGGGTACGTAGGTAGCTCAAGATGAGTGCAACTGCTTTATTAAATAAAAAACATTAGTTCCTTCTAAAAAAAACAAACTACGCTGAGTCTGATTCCCCATAAAATGCACCTGGAGCAATGGGGATATGTAGGCAGCCTTCGGGTTCGACTCAAATTTATTAACCATTGTATTTCAGGCAATGTGATCAGAACTCGAGATGCCAGTCATCACAGGAGCAATTTCAGAATGCTGAATTAACGCATGAATGGGGATACAGGCCCTAATCTCTATATTTTATGTCTTTGTTCAAATATTAAAGCAGGGAATCGAAGAATGAAAAAAAAACTGCTTTCAACCCCAATGACAGTAAAATCATTCAAGAGAGTAAAAAAAAAAAAACAACATTGTAAATGTGGACCATTCCAGTCAAAATACGGCGAAATCGTTTTCGAAAATTTTCTTTATTCTGCAATATGTAGCTTTCTTCTCTTTTCTTTTAATTCTTTTTCTCTACCTTTAGGTCCAAAAAGAAGAAATTTGTCCCTTCTCTAAGGATGACGAATTACCATCAGAAAACAAAAGCCTCAGCCATATCCACAAATGCAGTCAAAGAGCCTGTAGGGTTTGCCATGCAACCTCTGTCCAAAGGATTTCAAGTCATGATGAAGATGGGTTATACTCAAGGAACCGGATTAGGGCATGATGGTAGGGGAATAAAGCAACCAATTCCCATAGTAGACAAGCAAAACCAACATAGATTAGGATATGATCCGGGCAGCACTTCTCACAACATAAAAAAACCTTCTTTTACCCTCAACGGTCAGTTCATCCTGCAAGGAGATACTGAGATGTACCATGAGTTTCCAGAACCTTGGCTTAGTAGGAAGGAACAAAAGATTTTACCGGGATTGGAGATATTCTTCAATGAGGCTAGAAATCTGGACTTAATCAAAAGTTGGTTTGTCCAAAACAAAAAATGAAAAAAGAAAATGATTGGGTGGAGAATCTGGAACATGGAGTCCTTAAGAAGCTTTTCACTTTTAAGTCCTCTGAGGAATGGGATTTTGACCCGGTGTCTTTGATGATACCTTTTGGCGAAAGCATTGAACATAAGTGGAGTATTGAGTGTCATGCAAAAGACGGGCCTATAGAATTTAAAACGTTTTTAGGAAACCATCCTCCACATCCATCTCATGAAAATACCTTTTCACCCCTTTCAGATGGATATCATTCTGATAGCTCATCTTTCAGCCAATCTACCTTGCATACCCAGTCAGAAGACTCTGATAGTGAGAAAATTGAATGTGAACCTTTATCTAAATACACTTGCATGCAAGATGTTATTTCTAACAGTGAATTTAATAATGATGAATCACTTGATACAATTGAAACATATATAAAACCCATGGAAGAGTCCAGTGTAATTAATATTGGTACAGAAAATGCTGTAAAAGAAGTCAAAATAGGTTCATCCCTATCCCCAACTGAACAGTATGTGTTTATTGCATTGTTAAAAGAGTATGTAGATGTGTTTGCATGGTCTTATGTTGATATGCCTGGTGTTAATAGAGAAATTACGGAACATCGCATTCCGTTACATACTGAAAGTAAGCCTAAGCAGTAAAAGCTCCGCCGATTGAAGCGCGAGGTTAGTATGAAAGTGAAAAAAGAAATCCCGGAAACTTGACTTGATGCCAAATTCATCCATGCTGTAAAACATCCGAGTTGGCTCACCAATATAGTGGTTGTACCTAAAAGGGATGGAAGAGTTCGGGTACGCATTGATTTTTGTGATTTGAATGTTGCATCACCAAAAGATTGCTTTCCTCTACCGCATATCGATGTCCTCGTGGATAGTACAACCGGTCATGCAATGTTTTCCTTCATGGATGGATTCTCAGGGTATAATCAAATACTCATGGCCCAAGAAGACATGACAAAGATGTCTTTCATCACTCCGTGGGGCACTTTTTGCTATCGAGTTATGCCTTTTGGTCTCAAGAATGCCGGAGCAACATATCAAAGGGCTGCAACCACTATCCTTCATGACCACATCCACGACATTGTGGAGGTCTATGTAGACGACATGATCGTGAAGAGCGAAGATCGTGAGGGGCATATTCCTGCACTAAGGTCCTTCTTTGAAAGAATCAGGAAGTACAATCTAAGGCCGAATCCATTGTCAGTCAAGGCGAAGATCGTGTTGGGATTCATTGTCAGTCAAGACGGTATCAAAGTGGTTTCTGAAAAGGTAAAAGCTATTCAAGAGCTACCTCCTCCAAAAACAGAAAAAGAAGTAAGAGGATTTCTCGGCAGAATCTAATATATCAGTAGGTTCATCTCATAACTCACTATGAGATGTGAACCTATATTTAAGCTGCTCAGAAAAGGGGCATCCCATGAGTGGAATGAGGAATGTCAGGAAGTTTTCGATTCCATGAAAAAGTATCTATCTGAGCAAGAGGGAACAAAGAAGGAAGTTGCCATATACTATGTCAGCAAGAAATTCCTGGAGTATGAGACAAGATATACCCCACTGGAAAAGGCATGTATCTCTTTGGTCTATGCCACAAAGAAGTTGAGGCATCACCTCCAAGCTCATACCACATATCTGATCTCAAGACTTGATCCAATCAAGTATCTGTTTGAGAAACCCATTCTTAGTGAAAGATTGGCGAGATGGCATGCTATGCTTTCTGAGTTTGATATTCAATGTGACAGCCAGAAATCTGTTAAAAGAAGAGCCATATCTGAAGCCCTAGCAGAAGGACGAGTGTCAGGAGATGAATATGATGATGCATTCCCTAATGAGTACTTATTATTCATTGACAATTCACAATGGTGCATGTATTTTGATGGAGCTTCTAATAGGAGAGGTAATGGAGCAGGGGTTTTGTTAGTAGATCCCGATGGAGTCCATATTCAATTTGCTGTCAAACTGGATTTCCCAACAACAAACAATACAATTGAGTATGAAGCCTGTATAAATGGAGTAAAAGCCGCTTTGGTAGCAGGGGCAAGACATCTCACTGTATATGGAGATTCTAATCTCATCATATCTCAAACAATAGGAATTTGGAGGGTTAGAGATGAGAGACTTCATCTCTACACATAGTACCTTCAAGAATTGATCCTTTATTTTGATGACATCAGCTTCAAACATCTTCCTAGGGAACAAAATTGTCTCACCGATGCTTTAGCTAATCTCGCTGTTAATTTAACATGGGAAAATGGTACAAAGATCCAGTCAGTCTTAATTGAAGAAAGGAAGGGGCCTACAGTGACGGTAGCACAAATTATCTCCACACTAGCTCAACAAGATGATGATGATGTCTGGTATAAGGATATCAAGATTTTTCTGGAAACAATGCAATATCCAGAGGGAAGTGGCAAGAAGGACCACATAGGCATCAGAAGGCTAGCTGCTCATTTTCTCATTCTAAAAGGCAGACTACATCACAAAGGGTTTGATGGTACTCTGCAACTCTGCGTGAGTGTCAGCGAAAAACAAGCCATCATGGAAGAAGTTCATGGGGGAGAATGTGGACCCCATATGAACGGAAGAATGTTGGCTCGTAAAATTTTACGAGCAGGTTTCGTTTGGAGTACTCTAGAAGGTAATTGCATCAGCTTTGTCCGCGCCTGCAAGCAATGTCAGATATTTGCTAACCTCAATCATATGCCACCTGTGTCACTACATAATATGACTTTTCCTTGGCAATTTTCAAGTTGGGGAATAGACATATTCGGACAAATTCATCTGAAGGCTTCAAATGAGCATCTGTATATACTTTTAGCAATTCATTACTTATCGAAGTGGGTTGAAGCTGCATCATTTTCAAAGCTAGGGGCAAAACAAGTCTCGAAATTTGTGATTAACAACATTATCTGTCGGTATGGCATACCTTTTTAAATCATATCTGATAATGGGTCACAATTTGAGGGTCATCTGAAGACAACTCTTATAAAGTATGCAATCAAGCATCATCTGTCTTCACCTTATCATCCCCACACTAATGGAGCAGTGGAAGCAGCCAATAAGACAATAAAGACTATTGTTGCCAAGATGACTGAAAAGACAAGGGAATGGCATGATAAACTTCCATATGCCCTTTGGGGATATAGGATATCAATTAGGACTCCAACAGGAACAACCTCGTATTCTTTGGTTTACGGGATGGAGCCAGTCCTACCGGTTGAGGTGGAGATACAATCTCTCAGGGTCATAGCAGAAAGTGAAATCTCGGAAGACCAATGGTACAAAACTCGTTATGATGAGCTTGCATTTGCAGATGAGCGCCGATTACATGGTTTGCGTAACATTCAACTCTATCAGCGGAGAATTGCTCGTGCATTTAACAAAAAGGTTCGAGATAGGGACATTCAAGAAGGTGATCTTGTCTTAAAGGAAAATAGAGCTCCATTGCATGATCTTCGAGGAAAGTTCAAGCCTAACTGGTCTGGACCATTCCTAGTCAAGCATGTTACCACGGCTGGAGCAGTAAAGCTAATGTATTTTGATGGAAATGAATTCACCCATTTCACTAATCTTGATCAATTGAAGAAATATTACGCTTAGACATCAAAGTAATTGTAATTGTCATGGTCAAGTAACCAAGCAATTTGTGGATTTTGTATCGTATCTGTTTGTTCTTAATAAATATGCCATGTGTTTTTAGATATTCATGTAATGTATGCAAAAAAAACAAAAAAAAGAAAAAAAAAAGAAAAAAAACGAGAAAAAAAAACGAGAAAAAAAAACAAAAAAAAAGAAGAAAAAAAGATAAAAAGAAAAATGATGAAACATGCAAGGATGTTTTTGTATTTTTTTTAAGGTTTATGTGTTATGCTTTTATGTGTCATATGATTGATTAATTATGATTTGCATGTCATATTTAATGTTAAAGTGTGCACGTGCTTAGAATTGTGTTCACATTGAATTTCTCACAAGTAGATAATTCTCACAAATAAATCTTTTTATTCATCCCAACTGGGGTACTTCATTTCATACATAAAAAGACATAAAGCCTTCATTTCCTACAAACTAAAAAAAAACTAAAAAAACAAACAACATGGAAAACACAACATGATATTTCTCTCAAACCCTTCTCCTCTTCATGGTAGGCCCGTCTGAACCATTGTCTTGACCAATATCCGCCATAAGCCATTAAAGGTAATCTTCATCAATCGACGGAGAGAGAGGTTCTGGTAGCGCTGATATAGTTTTAGCCCCCTGCCATATAGTAGGCATTCTCTGAATACCACTCATATCAGCCTCATAAGTGGTACATGTTGGAAGAGTCTGGAGGGCATGAATGTGTTGCTGTCTCCAACCAATTTGCCTTAGACATCTCCATGGAAGGTAGAAAGTGACTTGGCAAAGTCCGGGTAATTGTACACCTCTGCGACCAGAATTGCAATATATAATTGCACTAATGCCAAGGTGGCTTGTGACCCACTTTATGTCTTGCTATAGGAAAAAAATCCTCCCACCCACCATTTTTGCTAAGTTGATAGAAGAAAGGAAGAAGACCTCTTTCCCGGACATGATTAGTTTTGTAAGTAAGACTCTTGTGGGGTTTCATGAGAGAAATTTTTTCCAACAACCATAAGTGAAGGGCTAGTGGACATCCCTTCACAAAACTTTGGGGTTTTCTTTTGAGTTCATCTAAGCTAAGAAACATTTCCCCCAAAATAAGTGGTCCAAGACGACCCCCACTAACAATTTGAGTAATGAGTGAAATACACCGAACATGGCATGTGTTTAAAGACCATTTAGTGAGGGTACTTTCCAAAATCATAAGAATGCAAGCATTTTCTCTAGCAATCCTATAGTTTGCATTATTAGAGAATTGTCAAGTGCCAAATTGAAAAGTCAACAATAAGTTAAGGAGAAGCACCTCACCATATTGTAGGTAGTTGCCATGAAGGTTTTTCAGGAAGATATAAATTTATTGATAAATCTCCCGAGATCCTTGTAGGAGATCTAAGTGTAATAACTGGACCATTGGATGTCCTTAATGACTAACGGCCGTTAACTCTTTTAGTCATTAAGCCGGAAAACAAACTTTTCAGGTGACTTCAGGCGAAATTGAAGCCGCGTCACATAAGCTTATCGATCCTTCAATCGTCGGAAATTCGAAACTCATGGCTGAACTCCTCGTGCACCCTTTCATCGACGCTGATTTCGTTGGAAGTGGTTAAGTTTTATAGTTTTGGGTGGAATTGAGGTTGAATTTCAGTGAAAGTTTCCATTTAGGGCTAGGTTTCGGGATTTTGTTAAAGTTTGTGTTTGTTGTTTGATAGCCACTTGATGGTGGAAGAGCACCATAAACCAGAGTCAAGGCGTGGCAATGACGAGGAAGGGTTTGAAGAATTAAAAGATGGTGATGGTGATGGTGATGGTGATAGTGATGGTGATGGAGAACATAGGGTGGGGATAATGAAAAAAGGGTTTGAAGAGGTCAAATAATATTATGTGACATTAAAAAACTGGAAAAAATAGAGTCAACACAAGAAACCGGCATAGGGTAGCTGTCAACAACAAAATGGTAAAAGTAAGGTAGTTTGGGACAACAAAATTTTTTATAAGGTAGTTTCTTGCAAAAACTTGAAAGTTAAAGGTAGTTTGGGACAAAAAATTCTATTAATTATTCTTGTTTTTTCTTACCATAATTATTCATTTAGTTGACAATAGCCTAAGTTCGGAAAAAAACTTTAATGTAATAAATAAACAAAATTATTTTTATGTAACCAACAATATGGTATGTATAGAAAACATAACCATTAAAAGTTTATTCATTATTTTTAGCCCGTTGGTGGTTTTAAGCTAATAGTGTACTACTGCCTCCATTTTTTAATACTTGAAATATTAAAATGTGCATAAAAACAAAAGAGATAGCCTAGCAAACCCTCGACCTCTTCAACAAGAGGCACAATCTCCCGGTCTCCAAAGCAGAAGACATGACGAGTTTCATCCCAAAATTGGGAAGCAGCATGAATCATTTCATAGCAAATAGAAAGAGAAAGCAAAGGCATAAGAGCCTTAGTGAAGCGGGAAGAAGAAGAAAATTTCCTTGGTAGCTCCAAATTCTTTGTAACCCCCGAGAGTTGTTTTTTCTCACGACTCCCCATTTCATTAGCTTCTTCATAGTTAGGAGCCATTTTTTTGTGAAAGAAGAAAGTTAGAGAAGAGATTGGAGTAGTGGAGATGGTGCATTTGGAAATGAATAACCATTCCCCTTTTATAGATGGAAAAGATGATTATCCATGATTCATGCCATGGATAATAAGTTTGAGTATTGTCCATAGGATTATAAGGAGTGTCCTTCACCATGGATAAATGACCAAGCATTTGTGGTATGGCAATTCTTGCTAAAGCCGGACATAAAAAAAACAGTGTCAATGATGAATCAAGAACGTTGATACAATCCTTTTTCTAATAATCATCCAAAATAATGACCATGATCAATCTAGGTTATATAGTGATCATCACTTTCCGATAAAGCGAATAAACATTATGCATGAAAAAATTCCTGAAAGATTTTTGAAAAACAGATAAAGAATTTTGCCATATGATGATTGGTCCACCATAGTTTATCTAGAGTGTAATAACCTTAGGTCAACTCTTTTAGGTGACACGACCTGACAATGTCCTAATTTAAGGTGACATGATAACACATGGAGTCATAAAAAGTAAATGATGGTGATTTGACAATTTGTTTGTCATCAAGGCCATGAAAAACTGTAAAAAAATAAACTGGAGTCACCCTGTAAGTGTTAGAGTTTCTCACATTAACAAAAGACGAATTCATAAGACTAAAAAAAGACGGCAATAAAGTCGCGTTTTCAAAATTTATAAAATTAATTGAGATTTTCTACTAAGGACGACAATAAAGTCGCATTTTTCACAGAAAATTAATTGGGATTTTCTATTTAAGACGATGATAATGTCGCATTTTTAAATGTTTAGAAAATTAATTGGGATTTTCTAGTCAAGACGACGATAAAGTCACATTTTCAAATTTGGAAAATGAATTGGGATTTTCTACATAAAGCAATGCAAGTCATAGCATTGATGATAACTATTTTCTATGGAGAATATGTTATCTCAAAAGAATATTACTGTCAAAATTTTGTGTCTTTTCAAACATTGGCCATCATTTCCTCCAAAATTCGACCAATGTGGGGCATTCTGTAGACACCAAATTTTGAACCCCTTTTTCGGATAAATAATGATTTTGAAAAGAAATAAAAATAACGAAAATCGTCATGCATCGTGGAGCGCTCGCCCAGTCAAATGCGTGTTTTGCCCCGGAGCGCGAGTTTCATTTCGTCGTATGGTTTTCCATCTTTGCGTATTAGTCATGCAGTTTCGGCTTAGAAATAAAATTTTCCGTGAGTCTTAGTCAATAACTACAACCACCATTTTAATAAAATGATTCGTAGTATAATCACGCTTGTTTTTACTAATTTGACGAGCTTTCATTAATTGTCTTAAGTTAGTCTTTCAAAAAACAAAAAAAACACGAGTTGCAATTAGGCGTCGGGATTTTAATCGTATCCCAAAATCGGTAGTAATCAGTTTTCTTGATGGTCAAGTCGTTGTTCATTGGATAAAGAATAAGAATATATTCTTTATCCACGAATCACATCCTTTATCCATTAGTTAGAGAATAAGCATCATGAAAAGAAGTGAGAATATGAATCAAATCTCATGTGTAAGAGGGAAGAATCCGGATTTTTTTCCGGTATATTCGAGTGTGCGCAGACACACGATCATGCGCTAGACGCATGATTGTGCGCCTAGCGCACAACAGTGTCCTGCGCCAGACGTAGAGCACTGCGCCTAGCGCACGAAGCAGTGCCTAGCGCAGGCTCCTGCGTTTGGCGCAATGATCTAATCAGTTTTGTTTTGCACTTTCGATGCAATTTTTACGTATTAGGATGTATTTATTGAATCATATTTTCTGAAAATCTGATTTTGCCTCATTGATGAGAAAATCCAAAAAGAATTAGAATATTTGTATTTCCAAAGAGATTTGATGATGTCATTAGGGTGAAGTCATTAGAGTGATGTTATTAGGGTGATTAAGGATGGGAAAAATCAGATTTTTTGGGTTAAAAATCTGATTTTCTATTTCTTTGAAACCCTAGTTCATCTCTCTCATTTCCCTATAAATACCATCCCTTTTTTACTTCAAAACCAAGTTGAGCTAAAAACAACTCAACTTCACAACTTCTCAATCTCAATACTACTCTCATCTTCTCTACTTACTTCCTCTACAAAAATCTCATTCAAGAAAAAGAAAGTAAAATTTAGGAAAGTAATTAGTAAGTAAAGATGTTCATCAAAAGAAAAACACAAAAAAAGGGTTTAAGTTAGTAATTAAGTGGATTTAGAAACTCGCTTAGAAATTAAGAAAATCACAAAAAAGGTAGAAAACTTTGCAAAAGGAAGTGCATCATTGAGCTAGCAAGGTAAAGTTGAAGCTCTTGTTATTTTCTTGATTGTCTTCTTAATCATTTACTAACTTTCTCCTTGTTTCTTCTTATCATTTTTTTTTATAAATACATAAAAATCATACAACTTTATTGTGCAAAACTGATTTTGTCCAGTACCACATAAACTTCTTTAGTCAATAAAAGTTTAAAATAAACTCATTTAGATACAAATAAAAACATTAAGTTTAAAGAAAACATCAGTAGCTTTTAAAAAATATAAAAATCATGTTCATATGAATTTTATACAATTTGATCTCATTTTTACAAAACCGTTCATGTAAATCACTACATTCCACAACACTGATTTTCTCTTCAATTAACGAAAAAATAAAAAATGGTCTTAAAAATGTCCAATTCAAGTAAAACTTTCCAGTCTAGTCTTTCAAAGTGTCTAAAATGTTCATGCCGAAATTCACTTCAAATTAAGTTCAGAAAGTTGGATTTCAAAGAACAAATTGAATAAAGGTCGTGTTTTGACCAGTTTGAGTATAAAATTTACCATAATTGAAGTTATCACTAAAAGCTTGTGAAAGTTTAACACAACATAAAGAACTCATGGACCTATCTATAGGTGTATCACATGCTCAATTTTATGCTTTATATAGAAAATTATGAATTATGCAAGTCAGTACAAGAACAAGAGTGCAATCTGGAAAAAGAAATTAAGTGATTAACTTAAGTTTCATAAAAAAATGTTTTCTTTTCATACGAAAATATTAATTAAAAATGTTGAAATTGTAAGTTTCTCTTAAAATGACTCATTTTATCATGTAAATTAAAATCAATAAAAATTGTCATAAAAAATCAAAATCAAAAAAGTTAATTAATCTTTAACTTTCACAAATTCACAAATAAACATGAATTCTAAAGCCCATTCAAGAGGATGAAGATCAAGGAGCATCATGCTGAAGATCAAGTTTGAAGATTTGTATAGATCATAGATTTTGTACATATTGTTGTAATAATAATTTCTTTGTAAATAGTTATTACATCACTCAATTAATGAAAAATATGGAGATGTTTACGCATAATTTTCATAAATAATTCCACATTCCTTTTTAATAAAATGAGCAACCAATATAAATATTACAAGTTGGGCCCAATATATCATAGTATATGAATTAAATGACCCAATCTCAATCAAGAGGAAAAAATTGCAAATCTAACTAAGTTAAATTGTATGATGATCCATCCCACATTTTAAAATTTGTTCTCCATCTTCAAATGGATTAATAATATAATTTGACATAATTAGATTGGTAATTATGATCTCCGAATTGATTTTAGGCCGTTTCACGTGTCTCGCTTTAAATGGCCAATTTTCAATTAGCCAAACAGAAATCTCTAAATTTGATCTCAAATTGATCATTTCTCTCTAAATGACTTAGTAATCTTCAATAAAGATTATTTCTCAAAAAGCCTTCAATTAGGAAGCAAACCTTTTTCCTAAAATCTTTTGAAAATTATAATGTGATCACTAATTAAGGTGGTTATTTCAATCCTTGATTAATCGCTAATTAGGGCGATTAACTCAAACTTTTCATTTGATCACTAATTATGGTGATTATATTCTAACCTTCATTTTAATCGCTAATTAGGGTAATTAGCTTAACCTTTCATCATATTTAATCACTAATTAGAGTGATTATCTTAAACCTTGGTTAATCACTAATTAGGGTGATTAGCTTAACCTTTCATCATATTTAATCACTAATTAAGGTGATTATTCTAACCTTCCTTTTAATCGCTAATTAAGGTGATTAATTTAATCTTTCATATTTAATCACTAATTAAAGTGATAATCTTAAACCTTAATAATTGTTAATTAGGACGATTATTTTTTCTTATTTAATCACTAATTAGAGTGATTATCTTAAACCTTAATAATCGTTAATTAGGACGATTATTTTTTCTCATTTAATCACTAATTAGAGTGATTATCTTAATTAAGTCTTGAATAATCACTAATTAGGGTGATTACTTCTTTCCTTCATTTTTAATCACTAATTAAGGTGGTTATCTTAATCCTTCATATTTAATCACTAATTAAGGTGATTATCTTAATCTCATTTCAATCACTAATTGGAGTGATTACCTTAATCCTAATAGATTTGTTTAATTCTAAAGGTGAGTTATTCATAATTTATTCTTTCCTTTTCTTCCCCAATGGAATTGGCCATTTAGGGTGAGACATAAGATCGAACTACGATGGTTTTGATCCATGAGTGGATTCCAATCCCGCAATGATTGGTACGTAGTGCAACTTCAGTGCTCAAACCTACCAATGTACAAATGATATATTAGTCCTAAATAAAAATGGTTGATGTGTATATGTGAAAATTATGTGATTTTCTTTCTTTTTAATAGCCATGATTACTTTAAAATGGAAAATAACGCATTTAGTAAGAGCCCGTTCTTTAGAACGGAAGAGGAGACGAGTTCCAGACGTTTGCACCTCTTCACCTAAATCCCAAACCCTATCTCATGGTATGAAAGACCAATTTTTTCAAAAAAGCCTTATCCATATGAAGTCATCATCGTTTTAAATGATATTTCCTCAAATTGATTTTAAAACGATTTATAAAATAAATCTGTCCCAATTCAGATATTAATAGGGTGGCGACTTCAAAGTTTTCTAAAAGTCATAGTCCAATGAGAGACTTTCGTGGGATTCAGACCGTTAATTAAGACAGTTAAAAATCGGATACCACAGGCTGGCGACTTCACTGGGGACTATACTTCCACTTGAAGTATACGAGGTTTAAACCTGAACAATGCGTTATTTTCCATATGTATATATAATAAAAAAGGTTAATCATGGCTATTCACAATTTAATTTTTGTATATAGCATGTGATAAGTGCCTAAATATACATATTTTTGCCCTCTAATATACTATATTTAGTGTCCTCCGTAATGTTAATTGAGTCAAATATTAAACTTTTTGGATATTTCGGTTTAATCACTTGATAATTATTTTTAGTGTTTAAAAGATGAATTCGTGTCTATATTAATTATTTAGTGATAACCTATTTAACTAAGAGTTTGGAAAGATGCACTAAATTAGAGTATTACTAATTATGCAGGGCTGATATGTGGGTTTGAATGGTTTTCATATGTTATCTAGTAATTGGGTTTATATGATTATTTTTTAGTTTGGCCTATGTCATATTTTATACTAGTAATAATTTTTCGAACTTTGACATGTACATTATGATTTTAGAGTCAAAGAAATGAAAATTAGCCTTGGCAATTTTATGGGTTAAACCGATTAGATTAAACCATGCAGCAAGAAGAAAAGGAAAATTAGCTTTCCTTGACTTTAAACTCACGCCCACCAGGAGACAAATAAATGGGCCAAGCCCCAATGGTGTCACCAAAGACACACATCAAATGATGTAGCAAAGATCAAGTAAGAGAATAAAGAAAAAGACAAGAAATTCCTTTTTGGGCTAAAAGGCAACAAGCAGCACACGAGTAGAAAATGGGCTAAGCCCATTCACAAACTCAAGCATCATTAAGTCAAGGAAAACCTATTGTTATTGGCTAGGGGATATATAACACGCAGCACTGCAGTACGACAAGAGGAGGGCGCATAACAGGAGAAATAGGAGGCAGCTGTAAAGAGGATGGCAAAGATGTAGACCGAAATTCATCCACAATGAGTTTTCTCTACTCTTTCTATCTCTTTTCTTTGTTTTCATGTCTAATTTAGAGTAATTTAAACTAGTAGAAACATGTAATTGAATCTTGTTATGGGTTTATGAGATTATGATTTCTGTTTGTTCAATTGATTAGTTTATTGGGTATTCAGACGAAATTAGTTATCTGAGTTTATAATTTATGAATGTTAATTTTAGATTGATCACCTAGGGTTTTTTTCATGGTTATTTGCTTGGATTAACAGTAATATTATTAGGTTGAAGCTTTCTTGTCTGATATGATTGCTGGAATTTTGTGTGATGTTAATTTTAATTTAGTTGCAGCTTTCTGGCTTGATTAAAGTTAACTGATTGGTGTTCTTAAAGCGGTCAAGTTTGTTAATTTAATACATGCTTTCATTGTTAAATTGATAATATTGATTAGGACTGAACTTGCGTGCGTTCACGGGGTTTAGTTAGTATGAATGATAAAGCAACTAATTTTCTTGCGTTCAAGGGATTATTTGTTAACCAATCTATCTATCAACTAGTTTTATGATTCAATGATTAAACCCTGTCTCAAGAGGAAATTACATGTCTCCTATTAGCTTCTTCATTATCTTTCAAAACCAATTTTATTTCTTATGGTTGATATTTATAATTTTAGTTTAATAGTTTTGGTATAGTTTTGATATTTAAAAACCCCCCAATTTATATAATAGTAGTTATATATATAATTAAATAGTTAGTTTAAGATAATAACGCAGTCTCTGTGGGTTCGACCCATACTTTTCCTATCTATCTGTTAGAGTTAGTGAGTGATTTATAAATTTAATTTTATTGCGGAAACGACATGCATCAGCATGCTTATGTGAAAATTACGTGTGCTTGGTAGTTTATCGATCCATACACGTGCATCCTTTCTAACCATTTTCTTATTAGGTCACATAACTGTGTCTATTGGCAATGGTCAGAATTTTTGAGTGACAAATTAATGAATTAAGGGCGTAAAAGCTGCATCCGCGAGCTATTGCGACCGGCTTTGTCATGAGCGTCCACCCTCGATGGACACAATGGAAGTGACTCGAGGCCACTTTAACATAATCTCTCCTTAAATGAATCGCCTTTTAGTTGACTTTTAGGACACAAGGATCACTGCACAAATGTCCTTTATTTATTTCAGTTATTGAATAATGTGAAAATTTTTTTAAAAATTCCTCAGTCCGTTTTCAGTCGGTTAATATTTCAGTAATCATTAACTGTAGCTGAATTGCTGCATAAATGATTTTTGAAATATTACGAGTATTCTTGTTTATTTATCACAAGTGTCATGTAAAAAAATGTGTGTTCACCCATTTTCAAAAAAAAAACTCACATTTACTTCATAATTCTTTTACCAAAAACACAATTGATTTTTTAAAGAAAAAATCCTGTTTTGAAAATACGATCCCAAAACAAGAAAAAAAAATGAAAAATGAAAAGATTCGTAATCACGAGTTCAAAACGTGTCATGTTTAGGAATTAGAATGTAATTAAAACATATAGTCTAAAAGAAATTGACTAAAAAAAATTTTGTCTAATAAAAAAGGATAATCATTTTCGAAAAAAAAGAAAGGAAAATTCTTCCATATCCTGCTAAAAACATATATAAAGAAAAGTCATTGACTAACATTGTTAGTGTCTACATTTCATGTATTTCAAATTAGTCTAATCCAAAGAGGTGGAACAGACGTATTCAAACCAGAGAATACATGGCCTGGCGCCTAGCAAACTGAATTAGGAAAAAGGTTGAGAAGAACCCGAGTACTTCACATAAGTCTAATCCTAAAAGGTGGAACATACGTCTTCAGACAAGAGAACACATGGCCTGGCGCCCAGCAAACTGACTTCTGAAAAAGAAAATTTTTCAGAAGTACCTGAATCATTTAATTGTACTTGGTAGGTAGAGCTACGTGCGGCTTGATCCCCTAAAAAAAAAACAAACAACTTTTTTTTTTTGCATCTATCTTAGTTTCTCTACTATGTAATGTACTAAAAGGGGTACGTAGGCAACTCATTTCTGAGTGCAGAAAAAAAAAAAAAAATATGTAAAATTTCATTTTTAATATATCAGAACTACGTTGGGCCTGATTCTCTATTAAAAAAAAATCATCACAAGAAAAATTTATTCCCTAAATCCAAGTCCACCGATGGAGATACGTAGGCAACCTTCGGGTGAAACCCCTTTTGAGTTTGATATTTTCTTTTATGGTTTCAGCGCTTAAAAGCAATCAATACATGCAGATCACCAAGAAGAACGATGTTTGGGTCTAGGGGTGTAAGTTATTTGGTTAAAAACCGAAAACCAAACCGAATTAATAATTTGGTTTGGTTTTTTCCAAAATTCAATTTGGTTTGGACTAGAAAATTTTCAATTTTTCAGTTTTTTGTTTGGTTCGGTTTTTACTTTGAAAAACCGAAAAAAACAAAACCAAATCGAACTTTGCCATCCTTAATGGGTTCTGTCCTTTTGATGTTTAAAAAAAGATAAAGGGAGCTTTAGTGAGCCCATTTTTTCAGCCCAACTATTCCCTTCCACTCTCATTTTATCATCCCATTGTCATTGGATGAAGAGAAACCCTACTTTCCTCTCTCTCCTACCCAGCCGCTTCTCTCTCCTACCCGCCTCCTCACTCACTCATTCACTCTCTCTGTCTCCTTCGTTTTTCTCAACCGATCAACCCCGCTCGTTTCTCTCTCCTCACTCCATCAATGGATCTCGAGATCAGCTTTGCGGTAGAGTTTGAATCGAAGCTCAAAATAGACTAAGAAAGGGGGTTTAGTGGACGTTTTCGAGAGGAAGAAGACGATCTATATGTTCTCCAGAGGAAGAATCGACGATTATCTTGTATTTTCTTTCTCTTTTTTCATTATTTTCGTTATTTTGTCAATTATCTTTAGTTCTAGTTTTTCAATTGTAAACTTCAGTTGTGATTTGTAAGATTTGGAATGATTTGAACTTGAAATTTGTAGTATTTGTGAGATTTGGAAAATAATTTTTTGCATCGTGAAGGAATTTCGGTTTTTTCGGTTTGGTTTGGTTTTGGTTTTGTGATTTCGGTTTGGTTTTGATTGGTTTGGGAAGAATTTTGGTTTGGATTTGTACTTGAAATGTGAAAACTGAATTTATTTCGGTTTGGTTCGGTTTTGCCCCAAAACAAACCAAAAACCGAACTTACACCCCTATATGGGGCATTATAATTTGCCTAAATGAGGACACAGGCCTCGTTATCACTCTTTTCTCTTATTTGTGTAGCAATAGGAAATGGAAAGATATCATCAAATTGATTTTGAAAAATGTTTGTGTATTATCCCAAAAAATGTTTGAGTCTAAAAATAACAACGGAAATAAAAAATAAAAAGGTCCAAGTCTAAAAAGAAAAATAATAACAAGTCAAAGAAATCTGATGAAAAATCCGAAACAAATGATAAAGTCAAGGTTTCGCACCTTTTAATAAATGATAGCTGAAATTAGGGTTAAGAGAAATAATAATTTTCAAAGATATCATTTCTTTCATTCCCTGTAAAAAAAAAAGAAAAAGAAAAGAAGAAACAAAGTCTGAACAAATTTTTGTGCTAACTTTTCATTTCATTTTACAGAAACTCTGCCTGGGCCCGCTCAGGATCTAGGCTGATTCGCCGAAGTTCTGACCATAGTGAACGTTCTGTAACACCTCATAATTTTGCTCCTAGTTTTTTCGCAAAAGTTTTTCCGAAAACTATTATTTTCATTAAATTAGTGATTTCGATTTTTATAAATTATTGGGAGACGAATTATTTTTATTTTATGGCGTGCTAAGTGTGTGTATTATATTTATATTTATAATATAGTTTATTAGAATTATTTTTATTTTTAAGTATTTTCAAAGTTTAGGCGCGATTTAGGAATTTATCGATTTATCGGGTAACGGACTTTTGACGCATGGATCTTTGATGATTGGGCCGAAAATTTTTGGTGTGGATTGGGCTTGGGTCAGCCGGCCGTATGGAGGGAAGGGGAGATATTATTTTTCTTCTCTCATTTTATTTTGATGACTGTTTGCATTTTTGTAACCTCCATAACCCCCTCATCATTTCTCTTATTAAATCCTTTTTTATTTATTCTTTAAACCACCCACTAATCTAATTAGAATCAGAACTTCTTTGCTGCCATACTTTACAAAATTCGGACATCATCATCTACTTCATTCTCTCTCAAATTTTTCCATTTCTTTTCTTCATCAATTGTTCGTGACTTGTTCTACTTGCCTCTTTCTTGTACGTGGTGCTTTGGGGTTTGAAGAAGAAGAAGGGTGCACGCTTATAACGGGATTGTCCAGTAATTTTCAGCTTGCCTCCGACGATCCAGGTAACTAGTAGTTGTCTTAGAACGATAGTGATTAGGGTATTTTTTGGTATTAGATTATTACGCTATGATTTGTTTAAAATACTTTTTGAATGAAATTATTGACGAAATTTTACGTAAGTGTTCATGATATTCTGTGCGTGTATATTATGTGCAGCAAAAAAAAAATTCATTTGAGTTTTCTTATTTATTTGAATTATTTGGTAATTCGTGTATTTAGGGCTTATTTGTAAAATAATTAGTGAACGAATTTATATTGCTGAAATTATTTTTAGTGAAGCATGTTATGTGTGTACTATGTATTTCATGCTTTGAAATAATTTTTTTCTACTATTTACGGGTTTATTTGGTTGAATTCTCTTTATTTGCATTTTCGTGTTTGTTGGCATTTAAATTGTGAATATTATATTTTTAGGTCGAAAAATCTATTTCTTTGCGTAATCTGTATTACCGTGGGTTATGCATGTTATGTGAATTTTTGGTAATTTTTGGGCATTTATTTCTATTTTTAATTATTTTATTGGCTTTATTGAGTATTCTGTAATTCAACGTTTAAAATTACTTTTAGAGTCCGAAAATTAGAAATAAAATTTGTACTATGTCAGTAGAGTTATAATGGTCATATGATAATTTTTGTGGTATTTTACTGATCGTTTTTATTAGATTAATAATTTGTTTTGTGTTTTTGTTAAGTGTTTGAGGATATTCTTTTTAATTATTTAAGGGTTTATTAATCAGAAATAAATTGTGAACTTATATGTTCTTGGAAGCTGATGGTTTGTAGGTCACTGTAGTTATTATTGAGTATCATTATGTTTACGTTTGGTTTATGTAAAAATGATTAGTCGTGTACGTTTTGCTGACTTAATTAGCTTTGGAGTTAATTGATGGTGACGTCAGACGCACGCTGATGCGTCAGACGCAGGTTGGTCAGCGCGCCATACGCACAGGGTGGCGCTGAGCGTAAGCTCATGCGCCGAGCACACAGTTTTGTGTAGTGTAATTTTTCATATGTTCTTGTACGTATGTTCTACATGTAGTTGATGATCTTATATGGTGTAATTTGTTTCTGGTTGATGTTGTTAGTACAGTAAAAAATCTTTTATTATCATTGTTGGTGCTTGGTGGTGTACATAGTATTTGGTGTTTGAGATATTTGTTGTAAGTTTGTAAGTTACTATTTTGAGGATTTTTGAAGAATTACTTTTGATGAATTATGGGTATAAGGCCGGGTGGCATCCCTTCTTTTTGACGAATAGTTTTGAGATGGATGATACTCTATGATTTTATTTTATTTCAGATAAGAACATTCGGTGGGATAGATGTAGTCCTCGGTGAAGAACATGCCAACCACCTGGTTTACGAACTAGGGGTAAACCTGGGTTAATTGTTGTCGTCCGAGAGGTCAGGGAGTTCTGCGTGTTCTACCCTGCATCGGGAGTTTGGCCATTCTTAGACATAGGCAGTGGGGAACGTAAGCCCATAGACTGACCTGGAGATTGCGATCTGACAAACCTTAGGAAGTGAATTGCGATTCACTGACGTTCGGTTTCTGACTCAATATCTTGTTTATTTATGCTTCAATTATTATTTTAGTGCTCTTGAGATGATTTATTCATTTTAATTTATTCACTTGATATTTACTTTCCATTGTATCACTTGTGAGCTTTATGGTTATGGATGCTTGTTATAATTGTCTTGACCTTATGTTTTCCTTTCTTAATAATCTATGTCTGAATTGTACTTTGATTTCTTTTGTTCTGGGAGAACTGCTAGTTACTCCCCACTGACTGTGGAATTATTTAATATATCCTTATTGATGGAAATGACTGCTAGACTTGGATTGGCTTGGGCTAGCGAGTGTGGGTCGGTAATGAGAGGAAGCTTCTTATAGTCTTTTTGGTAGATGAGTTTTATGCGATATAATAGAGTGTCTTATGTTATGCTAGGTCTCAAGGACATTTAGTTCGTTTGAGTGTTTGTGGGAGACTTGCATGTCTCGTAGTTTTGGATGATGTTATGTTTTTATTATGATTTGGGATGTTCCTTTTGATTAGAATTATAATGTTTTGAGATATTTCTTTTGGAAGTTATGAAACTTCAGTTGAGTTTACCTCTATTAAATGTTTTAGAGTAGCATAACCGTCCTGACGTTATTTCCGCTAACGTCTTTTAGTCAATTTAAAATAGATATTATTTAGTATCTTGGTAGTAGAAAGACGGGGTGTTACACGTTCTCTGTCAGTAATATTGTCATCCTTGTCTACACCAGCTGTATTCTCTGCTACGCGTCTCAGAAACATGTCTGAAATTCCGAACAACGAGCACCAACATAACTCTACCCCTCCACCTTGATCCAATGACAGAGCTCCGAGGACTTGTCCAGGCCATGCTTGACCGACAGGATAATATTGAGCAAATTGTGTTGGGCATAATGCGCCAAAGTGCCCAGATGCCTCCTCCTCCTCCTCCGGAGTCGGAAGTAGCTTCACCTTTTCACCTTGAGCCTATGAACAATGAGAGTGAAATTCCCACTAAGCTCGAGGAAGAAGTAGTCAAACTCAAGGATGTCTTAAAAGGCATGACCAAACCTGAACCATGGATGGACTTTCATGGGCTAACACTTTTCCCGAAGGCACGATTACCCCATAGTTTCAAGATGCCTAATCTGACAAAGTTTGATGGGACCGGTAGCCCCACCAATTTCCTGAAGATGTATGTGGGGGCAATGAGTCACTGGGGAGTGGAAGAATATTTTATGGCTCAACTCTTTCAACAGTATTTAGATGGTGATGCAGCACATTAGTTCCTCAACCTTGAAAACACAAAGAAATCCACTAGGGCTGACATAGTCAGAGAGTTCTCAAACTAGTACAAATATAATGATGAAATTGATGTTACTAGGAGGGATTTGGAGACCACTTCCAAAAAACTTAATGAGACATTTTCTTCATTCATCACTCGGTGGAGAAATAAAGCCTCCAAAATGATGAGTAGGCCTAATGAGGAGGAACAGCTGTCAAAAGGGAACCAATATTTCCTGACCTTCAAAGCTTTGATTGCTACGGGAACTCTAGTTGAGGACGCTGTCAAAAGGGGGGACATCAAGAAAGATGAACCTACTGGCGGCACTACTTATAATGCAAAGTTCGGAAATAACAAAAGAACTCCAAACAATGATTCAGCAGCTCCTAAGACCACTAATGCGATCCATGCCATTGGCGCATCTTTTGCATTCCAGTTGCGACCACAAAGGAACTTTACTCCTTTGAACATGACTTATTCCCAGGCTCTCTCCAAGCTAAAAAAAGGCCAATCTCATTCAACCCTTGAATCCACGTCCACCTCCTAAAAATCCTTACCTCGGTTATGACCCGAACCAAAACTGTGAATATCACCAAAGCCCGGGGCATCATACTGAACACTGCACCGCTCTAAAGCATCAGATTCAAAATCTTGTGGATGATGGAAAGCTCTCCTTAGGATCTACTTCCACTAAACCAAACGATTCTCAACCCAACTTAAAAAAAACTCCCTTCCTAATCATAAACCCTCATTTGCAATTAATGCAATCTCTTCTGTGTCAGATGGATGTGATCCAATCCAGTTAATCTGCAAGACAGTTCCTCAAATGTATGAAATGCCAATAGCCGCAGGTTACAAGTGTCTGGTCTATGACTATTCCACTCAAGAAAAAGTCAAAATGATCCCTTGTAAAGACCCCAGTTTCACTCTCAACAAGGATCCATTCTCTAACATGTGTGGAACCTTGGATTATGATGGTGCCTTCTTCATTTTGGACTCTGATGCTGATGAAGATGCCTCTTCGGTCTTGACATATTTAGAGAAAAATACTAGAGGACATCCCACCACTCCAAGTACATACCGGCCCTCATCTGCCTCGACGATGTTAGTGATGAGGAATACATGGATATATCTCATTTAACTAGAGCAGGTCGCCATTTTAAACCATCCCATTTGGAGGATGAAAATCCTTTGGAGGTATTGAGAAGGAGGGAAAAGGGCAAAGAGTCAATGACAGAGGATAGTAACAAGGAAGATGATGCTAATGTTTCCATCTGGAAATTGTTAATGCATTCCCAGCCTCATAGGGCAGCCGTTCTCAAGCATCGTAATGAAGCCTCTGTAAGTTCTTCCATAACACCTGACCTGATGGTGGGGCACATTCATGGTGTAGATCGAACTCTCATGTTCACAGACAATGATCTCCCCGACAATATCAACCACAATAATTCGTTGCACATCACTATAGGCTGCAATGGATGGGAGATACCTAGGGTATTGATCGACAACGGCTCCGCAATTAATGTTGCCCTCTGCGTGTGCTAACAAGACTCGGTTATTCAAAAGAAGATCTGGTGCCATCCAACCAGGTGGTCAGAGCATATGATAACGCCAAGAGAGAAGTACTAGATTTAATCAGCCTCCTCATTGAATGTGGTCCAGTGGCAAGGAAGGTGGAATTCATGGTAATTAACATTCAAGCGTGTTTCAACCTCTTATTAGGAAGACCATGGCTGCATGAAAATAGAGCAGTAGCCTCTACTCTACATCAGAAGGTAAAGCTTCTCACTGATCAAGGTGCTGTGTCTATTTCTGGTGATCCTGAAATTATGACCATCTCCAACACTGGAAAATATGTATTGTATCTGAACGAAGTAGAGGGCACTAGGTTGGATTGTATACTATCCACTACATTCTAGCAGCACCTGAAAAATCATTGATGAATGAGGTCCCAGCAGCCACACCAGATGTAAGTGCTGAAGAAACAGAACCAGAATATAGTGAGGATGACGAGGAAGAAATAGGAGTTCCAAGCATCGGCACTCATGATACGTCGGTTGAAGCACCGGAGGAATCCTGTGTCGGCAATCCTCAAGATGATGATAATGACTCAAAGAAGAGATCTAGGACTGATGATTGTGACCTGGACTATAATGTAGTAGATCCTATCCAAGAAGTTCACACTGAATCACTGATTCTCTTTCCAGGATATCAACAAGAGGATCATTATCGTGAATTGCCACAGTTTCGGAAATTTGACGGGAACGGTGATCCTGTGGTCCAATTAGTTGGATTTGTGAATGCCTTGCACCCATGGGGCATACCAGAGGAAGATTACCCCATGCTGTTTGACAAGAGTTTAGAAGGACCAGCTTTGGACTAGTACTACTCTTTGGATTATGTGGATAGAGCTAGTTGGGAAAATGCTAGCCAAGCCTTCGTTAATTGGGCTCTCGAGCATAAACAGACTGATGTCAAGAAGCTGAAGCTAGTCACTTTGCATCAGAGCGCCTTAGAAACTTTCTCGCACTTTTGTTCGGGATGCACTCATATCCACACGCATCTTCGTTTCCTTATTACTGATCGAGAATTCATGCTCATATTGCTGCGGAACCTGAACGATTTCTATTATCGTCACATGGTTACTATCAAGTACACATCCCTCAGCCACATGGAACAATATGGCTTTGACATCGATGCTCTGAAATTGCAAGAAAAACGACCTCGGGAAGTTCTTGAAACTCCCAACACAAATCCAAGGGTATATGCTAAGATAGATGAACCATTGAGTTTGGTGTATGATCGTCTTTGGAGCCAAGGTATAATCCAAGCCTCAAAGATATGTGCACCGTTTACCCCTTTCGGAACGTACATGAGCAAACTCTCGCGCTTATTGTCGCCAATTTGGACATGAAACTGATCGATTCCATGATCTTTACTACAAAGTTCAAAACCTGGTTGATCGAGGCATCATTAGTCCAACCCATAAGGAAGTGCCCGCAAGGAAAGTGTCGGCGCGCCCTCAACCGCAATCCCAAATTGATATCTTCCGCAAATTAGTCGAGCAAGGTCGGATACATCCACTTCCTAGACGCCTAGGGGCAAGTCCCGTAGGGTCAAATCTCCACAAGTACTGCCATTATCACCAATTGCATGGTCACGACACAATCCAATGTCATGCTCTTAGCTATCGCATCAAGCAAATCACCAACATAGCTCTTGTCAACCGCAAAGCTACTTGATCATCTCACAGAAGGGGAAAAATCTTCGGTAAAAGTCCTGTAGGGGGTTAGGCCATTAAAAATTAAAAAAAAAAGAAATAAAATCTTTCAGCTCGTTAGTATTAGAGAACTACGTGCAGCTTAAATCCCCATTATCACGTACACTTGCACTGTGAGATCACTCCACCTATGTAACACCTGGGGTACGTAGGTAGCTCAATATGAGTGCAGCTGCTTTATTAAATAAAAAACTTTAGTTCCTTCTTAAAAAAACGAACTACGCTGAGTCTGATTCCCCATAAAATGCACCTGGATCAATGGGGATATGTAGGCAGCCTTTAGTTCGACTCAAATTTATTAACCATTGTATTTCAGGCAATGTGATCAGAACTCGAGATGTCAGTCATCACAGGAGCAATTTCAGAATGCTGAATTAACGCATCAATGGGTATACAGGCCCTAATCTCTATATTTTTTGTCTTTGTTCAAATATTAAAGCAGGGAATGGAAGAATGAAAAAAAAAAATCTGTTTTCAACCCCAATGATAGTAAAAACATTCAAGAGAGTAAAAAAAAATACATTGTAAAGGTGGACCATTCCAATCAAAATATGGCGAAATCGTTTTCGAAAATTCTCTTTATTCTGCAATATGTAGCTTTCTTCTCTTTTCTTTTAATTCTTTTTCTCTACCTTTAGGTCCAAAAAGAAGAAATTTGTCCCTTCTCTAAGGATGACCAATTACCATCAGAAAACAAAAGCCTCAGCCATACCCACAAATGCAGTCAAAGTGCTTGTAGGGTTTGCCATGCAACCTCTGTCCAAAGGATTTCAAGTCATGATGAAGATGAGTTATACTCAAGGAACCGAATTAGGGCATGATGGTAGGGAAATAAAGCAACCAATCCCCATAGTAGACAAGCAAAACCGACATGGATTAGGATATGATCCGGCAAAGACTTCTCACAACATCAAAGAACCTTCTTTTACCCTCAACGGTCGGGTTCATCCTGCAAGGAGATACCGAGCCGTACTTATGAGTTTCCGTAACCTTACCTTAGTAAGAAGGAACAAAAGATTTTACCGGGATTGGAGATATTCTTCAATGAGGCTAGAAATCTGGACTTAATCAAAAGTTGGTTTGTCCAAAAACAAAAAATGAAAAAAGAAAATGATTGGGTGGATAATCTGGAACATGGAGTCCTTAAGAAGCTTTTCACTTCAGAGTCTCTGAGGAAGAAGATTTTGACCCGGTGTCTTTGATGATACCTTTTGGCGAAAGCATTGAACATAAGTGGAGTATTGAGTGTCAGGCAAAAGACGGGCCTATAGAATTTCAAATGTTTTTAGGAAACCATCCTCCACATCCATCTCATGAAAATACCTTTTCACCCCTTTTAGATGGATATCATACTAATAGCTCATCTTCCAGCCAATCTACCTTGCATACCCAGTCAGAAGACTCTAATAGTGAGGAAATTGAATGTGAACCTTTATCTAAATACATTTGCATGCAAGATGTTATTTCTGATAGTGAATTTACTAATGATGAATCACTTGATACAACTGAAACATATATAAAACCCATGGAAGAGTCCATTATAATTAATATCGGGTACGTAAAATGCCGTAAAAGAAGTCAAAATAGGTTCATCCCTCTCTCCAACCGAATACCGTGTTTATTTCATTGTTAAAAGAGTATGTAGATGTGTTTGCATGGTCTTATGCTGATATGCCTGGTGTTAATAGAGAAATTGCGGAACATCGCATTCCGTTACATCCTGAAAATAAGCCTAAGCAGCAAAAGCTCCGCCGATTGAAGCCACAGGTTAGTATGAAAGTGAAAGAAGAAATCCAGAAACAGCTTGATGCCAAATTCATCCAAGCTGTAAAACATCCGAGTTGGCTCGCCAATATAGTGGTTGTACTTAAAAAGGATGGAAGAGTTCGGGTATGCATTAATTTTCGTGATTTGAATGTTGCATCACCAAAAGATTGCTTTCCTCTACCCAATATCGATGTCCTCGTGGATAAGCATTCTGCCCGTCATGCAATGTTTTCCTTCATGGATGGATTCTCATGGTATAATCAAATACTCATGGCCCAAGAAGACATAACAAAGACGTCTTTCATCACTGCGTGGGGCACTTTTTGCTATCGAGTTATGCCTTTTGGTCTCAAGACTGTCGGAGCCACATATCAAAGGGCTGCAACCACTATCCTTCATGACCTCATCCATGACATTGTGGAGGTCTATGTAGACGACATGATCGTGAAGAGCGAAGATCGTGAGGGGAATTTTCCTGCACTAAAGTCCTTCTTTCAATGAATCAGGAAGTACAATCTAAGGCCGAATCCTCAAAAGTGTGTGTTGGCGTCACTTCGGGGAAGTCGTTGGGATTCATTGTCACCAAGATGGTATCAAAGTGGACTCGAAAAGGTAAAAGCTATTCAAGAGCTACCTCCTCCAAAAACAAAAGAAGTAAGAGGATTTCTCAAGCTAATCCAATATATCAACAGTTCATCTCACAACTCACTATGAGATGTGAACCTATATTTAAGTCGCTCGTAAAAGGGGCGTCCCATGAGTGGAATGAGGAATGTCAGGAAGTTTTCGATTCCATGAAAAAGTATCTTTCAAATCCACCTATTTTAATGCCACCTAGACTCAGGAGAACCTCCGATTTTGTACCTCACTATCACTGATCTCGGCTATGGGAGCTCTCTTAGCCCAATATCAAGAGGGAACAAAGAAGGAAGTCTGCCATATACTATGTCCAAGAAGAAATTCTCCGGAGTATGAGACAAGATATACCCCACTCGGAAAAGGCATGTATCTCTTTAGTCTATGCCACAAAGGCATCACCTCCAAGCTCATACCACATATTCTCGATCTCAAGACTAACGATCCAATCAAGTATCTCGTTTGAGAAACCCATTCTTAGTGAAAGATTGGCAAGATGGCATGCTATGCTTTCGAGTTTGATATTCAATGTGTCAGCCGTAAACTCTTAAAGGGAAGAGCTATATAGGCCCTAGCAGTAGGACCAAAGGTCGGGAGATGAATATGATGATGCATTCCCTTCGATGAGTACTTATTATTCATTGACAATGCACAATGGTGCATGTATTTTGATGGAGCTTCTAATAGGAGATGTTATGGAGCGGGGTTTTGTTAGTAGATCCCGATGGAGTCCATATTCCATTTTGCCACAAGCCGGATTTCCCAACAACAAACAATACAATTGAGTATGCAAGCTCGTATAAATGGAGTAAAAGCCGCTTTGGTAGTAGGGGCAAGACATCTCACCGTATAGGATGGAGATTCTAATCTCATCATATCTCAAACAATAGGAATTTGGAGGGTTGGAGATGAGAGACTTAGCTCTACACGTAGTACCTTCAAGAATCGATCCCTTATTTTGATGACATTAGCTTCAAACATCTTCCTAGGGAACAAAATAGTTTCACCGATGCTTTAGCTAATCTCGTTGTTAATTTAACATGGGGAAATGGTACAAAGATCCAATCACTCTTAATTCAAGAAAGGGAAGGGGCCTACAAATGACGGTAGCACAAATTGTCTCCACACCGGCTCAACAAGATGATGATGATGTCCTGTATAAGGATATCAAGAATTTTCTGGAAACAATGCAATATCTAGAGGGAAGTGGCAAGAAGGACCGCATAGCCACTCGTAAGGCTAGTCGCTCATTTTCTCATTCTAATAAGGCGTACTATATCACAAAGGGTTTGATGGTACTGCAACTCTACGTGAGTGTCAATAAAAGCAAGCCATCATGGAAGAAGTTCATGGGGGAGAATGTGGACC